>SJYC01005465.1:0-17115 GCA_006408675.1 Madoqua kirkii | reverse complement strand
AAAAGCAGAGACATTACTTTCCCAACAAAAGTCCATCTAGTCAGGGCTATGGTTTTTCCAGTAGTCATGTATGGATGTGAGAGTTGGACTATAAAGAAAGGTGAGCACTGAAGAACTGATGCTTTTGAACTCTGGTGTTGGAGAAGACTCTTGAGAGTCCCCTGGACTGCAAGGAGATCCAACCAGTCCATCCTAAAGGAGATCAGTCCTGGGTGTTCATTGGAAGGACTGATGTTGAAGCCGAAGCTCCAGTACTTTGGCCACCTCATGCGAAGAGTTGACTCACTGGAAAAGACTCTGATGCTGGGAGGGATTGGAGGCAGGAAGACAAGGGACGACAGAGGATAAGATGGCTGAATGGCATCACTGACTCAATGGACATGAGTATGAACAAACTCCAGGAGTTGGTAATGGACAAGGGAGGTCTGGCATGCTGCAGGCCATGGAGTCGCAAAGAATTATATACAACTGAGTGATGGAACTGAACTGAACTGAAAAGTTTAATAATTTCCAGAATTGGCAAGTGTGGGGTAATAGGTAATCTTATTCTTGCTGGAATAATATGATTGGAGGGCAATTAGTGATATATTTCAAAATTATAACATTATTTTGACCCCAAAATTCCATTTCTCAGGACCTAAACTCAGAAATATTTGCATATTATATTAACAACATTTATTTAATATAAATCATGTGCCAAGCCCTTTATAGCTGCTTTATTCATATTAGTCACTTAGAATCTGAGAGGAAGTTCTATTTTTACCCCACTTTACAGGTGAGGAAACAGAAACAAGTTAACAATTAAGAAGTGGCAGTGTAGGGATCCAGACACAGTGCTCACTTCTGTGTGACACTGCAGATACTATGCCATCTCTCTCAAAGAAATATGCACATAGATGCATATTGCACCATGACTTGTATTTTTTTGGAGTTGAGTAAAAGGTGAATGTTCAATGATAAGAGAGATGGTTACATGGCAAATTCAAATGATAGAACATTATGCAGTAATTCAGAAAATTCATTTCAGAAAAAACAAATCCAAGAAAATTAAAAATATTTAGTCATGTAAAACATGAATATTTATAGTATTTTTATAGAATATTTATAGTAACATTATCCATGGTAATCAAAAAGCAGGAATAACCCAAATGGCCATTCATTACCAACAGATGGATAGATAAAACATAGTGTATCCATAAGATGGAAGATTATTCAGCCCTGAAAAAGAATGAAGCTCTGACACATTTGCAACATGGATGAAACTTGAAAACATGCTAAATAATAAAAGATACAAATGGCCATATTTTGCATGACTCTATTTGTATGAAATGTCCAGAATAAGCAAATGTAAAGACAGAAAACAGATTATGGTTGCCAGGGGAATGAGTGGACAGGGAAATTGAGACTAATGGCTAATTGACACAGGGATTCTTTTTGAGGTGATGGAAACATTCTGGAATTAAATAGTGGTAAAGGTTGCACAGCATAGTGAATATAATAAACACCATTGAGTTATATACTTTAAAATGATGGGTTTTTATATTATGTGAGTTATATCTCAGTTTCAAAAAGAGAATAAGTATCTTTGTGCAGAAAGATGTTAACTAAAAAACAGCAAACCTCAAAACAATATAAATAGCATGTTTCCATTTATGAAAAAGGAAACATATGTGTTTGTAAATGCATAGGAAAAAGTCGACAAGAATATAGTCTGTTAACAGAGTCTTCCTTTGGAGTGAAAACACAGTTGGGAGAGAGAAGTAAAAGGCAGACGCTTTCTGGTCTGCCAGAAAACTTTTTACTATATATCCTTTTCACTGAATATACTTATATCTTAAATTTCTTTGCAATAATCATATATGACTTTTATAATTTTTTAAATGACAATTGAAATAAAAGCTTTTAAACATTAGTTTTTCTGGCTTAGTCACTAAGTCGTGTCTGATTCTTTGTGCCTCCGTGGACTGTAGCCCACCAGGTTCTGC
Source organism: Madoqua kirkii (assembly GCA_006408675.1). NCBI lineage: Eukaryota > Metazoa > Chordata > Mammalia > Artiodactyla > Bovidae > Madoqua > Madoqua kirkii. Next base: position 15,130 of record SJYC01005465.1, on the reverse strand, counting down.
TGTCCATGGGATTTCCCAGGCAAGAATAGTGGAGTGGGTTGCCATTTCCTTCTCCAGGAGATCTTTCCAAACCAGTGATCAAACTTGGGTCTCCTGAACTGGCAGGTGGATTCTTTACCACTGAGACCAGGGAAGCCTTAAGCTGGTAAATAAAAATAATCTCCAGAAATAAACCATAGACAAAATAATAGGGTACAATGGTAAAGCCCAGGACTGGTAGCCAGAAGCCCTGAATTCCTGATTCAACTCTGCCTTAATGACTTTTGGGTCATTAAAAAGTTTATCTAGCATCTCTGAGTCTGTTTCCTCGTTTCTCAGACAGCTGGACTAGATGACCACCATGAAACTTTCGGCTCTAGAATCTGGATTCCACAATAGGCCATCCTCCCTTCTTGCTCCATTGCCAAGGTTACTCATAGCTCCAGTCTTTCAGACCGTGTTTTAGACAAGGCATGAAATACAGTCATGAATTGACACATATTCCAAGATCATAACCTTCCAGGAAAAGGATCGTCAAACCCATTGCCCAGCTTCTGCTTAATTATGACCCTTTTTGTTTTATCTGATAGCAGTTAATTTCATGGACTTATGGTTGAGTCAAGTAATAGAATAGTTCTTGGACAAACAAGACAATTTGCCAGACAGGTCATTTTTTTGTTGTTGTTTAATACATGGAAATCTCATTTCAGAAAGCAAGCAACTCTGAAATAACTTATTTTCCTTTCATCATGTATGTAACCTCTCAGTTGTCTTTTCATTAACTTTTGCTGGTCCTAGATAGAGAGAAAAGAGGTCAAAGGGAAAAGAGAGAGGCATAAAGGCCCTTAGAACTCAGGGGTGCAAAAGAGGATGGCTCAATGAAGCATTATATATGAGTGGATAAACCAGTGCCTACGAGAAATTTGTTTCCTTCTCTATCAGTGTTTCAGCTCCTCTGCCTGGTGGCTAAACTGCTGGAGCAAACAGTGGGGATGATGTGCCTATCTGAAGGGCCTGGAAGAGGACTCCCCAGAAGCAGAAGCTTATCTTCAAAAAGCTGAACCAACTCCATAAGCATAGTGCCAGCTCAAGTAAATGCCCCCCAGTTACCAGCATTCTCCCATTTACCATCTTCCATGGGATACCCTGAACGAGAATAGAAAGAACCCAGACTTGAAGACTTTGGAGCCTGTAAGACCTGGACCCACATCCTGTCTCTGCCACGGACCCTCTGTGTAACCTGGGACAACTGTGAAAACCACAGGATTGTCATGAAGTTTATGCAAGATAACAGATATAAAAGGCCTACCATGGTGACTGGCACACAATAGGTAATTAATGAACCTTAATTGTTTTTCATCTCTTCATTCTTAAAGAACCCAGGTCCTAAGTTTTGTCCAAAGCAGACCTTGAGAACTGCTTCAATAGGATGGTTTCTGACAGCAAAGATATAATCCACCCTTTTATTTTCTTCATTTAGTACTTTTAATGTCATTGTACCCTGCTTTTTGAAGAAGGGTCTCCCCTTTATTTTACACTGTGCGGATTCCACAAATTAGTTAGCTATTTCTGAGGATGTATCAAACACTGTGTTCCCTTGAGTCCCCTCCCCTTGGCCTGAGGAGAGGAGGAAACCTTAACTCCCCATTCCTCATGGATGAGAGGTCACATCACCATCTCTGAACCAGTCTTCCACCAGCCTCTTCCCCTTCCCTCTTTTATAGAGATGGATGATGGGAAGGCCAGCAGCTTCTGTATAGGGGGTTTAGCACTTGGTTTGGGAATGTATGGATCCTTGGCACTTAATTTTTTGTCCTTTGCATTTGAAATCTTGACACTGGGACTATAAAGGCCTGGACTGCAAGGGAACTTTGGCTTCTTGTAACCACAAGGGTGGGGCTTCCCAGGTGGCTCAGTGGTAAAGAATCTGTCTGCAATGCAGGAGATGTGAGTTCAATCCACTGGAGAAGGAGAAGGCAACCAGCTTTGGTATTCTTGCCTGGAAAACTCCATAGACAGAAGTCAGTCCATGGGGTCTCAAAAGAGTCAGACATGACTTAGCAACTAAACAACAGCAACAGCAACAAACAACTAGGTGCCAGAACATTTGTGGGAAGGTAGGTGAACCAGCAAGGAAAAGAGAGGAGATCCTTTCAGTCTTGGCTGGCTTCCTTCCCAGCTGAGGGAACATGTGAGATTTCCCAGTGATGGAGATGGAGTTTTCCTGGCAGATCACCCTTGAGCAGAGTGGTTCTTCATTCCAGAGAACAACCACAGCTGTTTCTTTAGCCCTCGAGCATTCTTAGATAGATCATCATGGTGGGGCTAGCCAGGCTGTTGGAAAGGACATCCAGAGGAGTCCTGTTCTAGGCAGGTCATAGGTCAGGCCCCAGAGCCCTGTTACAATGTGCTGACAAGATGGTACTCCTGCTGGAGCCTGTGAGTGGCCCAGCAGATACCATTCCTTTAATCAGACTTCATACATGAAATATGCTAGCTTCAGATTTTCTCAATTTTTAACCCAGGATACGCCCTTATTCTTTGTGGCAAAGAGACCAGGAAAGCCATGTGCTCAATCTCTACAGGAAAATGGGCAGGGTGGGTGATGAGAATTTCCAGCTGTAGCAGGAAACTCGGAAGGCCGCCTGGGTCTCCATCAAGGCTCAGTCAGGGCAGGGCCAGTGTACAGCAAGTGGGGAACTGGCCTTGATCCTGCAAAATACTAATTTCGCTGTAGGGTCTACCATTTCTTTGTCAAATCTATATATGTTGCCTGTAGGGCACTCACTTCCTTTCTAGAGGCAAGAGGTCAGTTGAAAGGACGTTCAGTTTCCTCCACTGTGAGTGCTCCAGTGTCCCAAAGCCAATGCATCCGACCCTGGGGCTGGAACTACATCAGGTCCTAGGAATGCTGGCCTTAATCACCAGAACTGATGGTCGGCCTGGCTCACAAGAGATGCTCTTCACGGGCTAAAAGGCTTCTGGAGAAATGCACACAATAGTGCAGCAGGCACAGCTCCCAGTGCTGGGTCTCCAGCATCAACTGGTCTTCCAATTACTTAAAATCCCCTTCCTCGCTCAGTTCACTTTCCTTTCACTTTCCTTTCCCTTGAGTGACCATCCAGACTCACAAGTTCAAACCTGCTGCCCAACCACCATACCCTTCATTCTGAGCAGAATCCTCACTGCCGAGGAATTGTAACCACACCCATCCTTAGAGTCAGCTTCTCCACCTTATCTCTGAGGCTGGCTGAAGTTTCCTGTCCCCTGTCAAGGCCTCCACCCAAGTCCTTAACCCCCTCCCACTCACTCAGGTGACTTGCCACCTCTCCTCCTCACCTTTCTCCTCTTTCCTACCTTTGCCCTCTGCTTCGGGCTCTTTTTCTCCTTCCCCAGTCTCTCTGAGAGTGAAACCAACTGACACTGCTTTCCTTGACTTTATCCTCTTCGATTTCATGCCTTTCTTTCTCCATCTGAACCAGTTCTGCTCCAAACTAGGCCAACTGAGAGGCTCAGGGAGGCCAGGTGTCAGGGTCTGGTTATCCAGATAGGGAGGGGCTAGAGTCAAGCCCCAGAACACAGAACAAAAAGAGAGCAGAGGGCAGCATCAGGTGAAACAGGGCGAGAACGAAAGAAATGGTCAAACACTGTATTGATCCAAAATATACTGGGTGGAGACAGAGAAAAGATGGATGGGGGTTAAAGGATCTGTGATTAGGAATAGGACGATAGAGCCCAAAGTTTCAGGAAATTGGAAGGGAGCCAGTGAGATTTCTTAAGGTGTAGATACCTAGTCCAGCCTCCATTAATAGGGAACCTGTGGCCTTGTCCTTGGGTGGAAAGAGAACAATTAAGGATGTCAAGCCTGTTTGGACAATTTTCTTCCTCTGCCAGTCTCCTTAGAAGGATTATCAATGAGCACTACTCTACTTCTTTAGTCCAACATCACTTTAAAGCTCACTGCAGGGACTTTCCTGGTGTCCCAGTGGTTAGGAATCTATCTGCCAATGCAGGGGACACAGGTTCGATCCCTAGTCCGGGAGGATCCCACATGCTGCAGAGCACCTAAGCCAGTGAGCTGAGGCTACTGAGCCCACACGCTCAGGCTTCTCAACAAAAGAAGCCACTGCAATGAGAAGCCCACACACTGCAACTGGAGCGTAGCCCCTACTCGCCACAACTAGAGAGAGCCTGCACTCAACAATGAAGACCCAACACAGCCAGGACAAACTAACAAAAAGTCGCTACAGTCTGAATTCAATCTTTACCTTCCCAAAACCTCCTGGGAAGTGATCACCAATGGTCTCCGTGTTGGTCTCTTTTTCTTCCTGGTCCTCGGCTTGCCCAGTATCAAGTTTGTTTTAGGTTCTTCTAGCCACATTCACAGACAAGGCAATAGTAACCCACCCCAGTACTCTTGCCTGGAAAACCCTATGGATGGAGGAGCATGGCAGGCTGCAGTCCATGGGGTCGCTAAGAGTCGGACACTTACTGAGCGACTTCCCTTTCACTTTTCACTTTCATGCTTTGGAGAAGGAAATGGCAACCCACTCCAGTGTTCTTGCCCAGAGAATCCCAGGGATGGGGGAGCCTGGTGGGCTGCCTCTATGGGGTCACACAGAGTCGGACAGGACTGAAGCAACTTAGCAGCAGCAACAGCCACACTCACAATCATTACACATTTTCTTCTACTCGTGTAGATTTTTAAATGACAGTTTTCTGTTATTTTCCAAATCTAGGCATTTGGTCCTTGGTTCTCTTCTGGTCACCAGAACTGTCTTGTTCTGAGATTTCCCAAACATTGCTTGTGTTGACATTGCTGGTCAGAAGCATCATGTGGCAAATGGAAAAGCAGAAAATGCTGCAGGATAAGGAAAGAAAACATGATGAGTGGCTACAAACAATCTGTCAGGTCAAGATATTTCTAAAAGGATGGGGATTTTAAACTTCTCTTTGAGGTGCTTACACACTCCCAAAATTTCCATATAGGATAACTGAATTAAAATATCCTGACTTTACCTCTTTGCTCACTGAGGGACAAAGAGTAGACGAGTCATAGAACTATCACTCTGGGCACTATTATTAAGGAAACTCCTACTGAAAGTGGGCTTCTCTGTCCAACTCCTTTAGATTCTATTAGCTTTAATTCCTCTGAAAGAGAATCTCATTGGTAGCTAATCTTTCCACACCAGGCCTCCCTTGGGAGGGAGTTCCTGCTTTTGCCTGGGAAATCAGCAAAGACTTCACAAGGGCTGTGACATTTGAGATAGCCTGAAAAAGATGATAGGTTCTAGATGTAACTCTGTGTGTGTGTGTGTGTGTGTGTGTGTGTGTGTATGACAATTTTAGAATTTTTCAACATTATTCTAAATCTAGAGCCTTCATTCAACTATTATTTACTTTTTCCATCCTCTAAGTCACAAGAGTCACTTTTGTTCTGAAAAGAACTCCACATTTGAAGGAATTAGAAAGAGTCTCTCTCCCTCATTTTGGTAGGAACACTTGATGAAGTCTAGAAGAATAACATTTTCCCATTCATTCATTCACTCAATAGTCCTGCTATAGCTAGAGCATCTTTTTTTGCAGGTTTTAAAATGCACTTTACAGATTATTTTGTTTAAGCCTTACAACCACCCTACCTCAGTAATTATTGTTACAAAGCATATTAATTCTGGAAACTGAGGCTCTAGGCAGTTAAGTAACTTGTTCAAGATCAAATTATAAATGTAGTAGGGTAGGTGAGACTTGAATCCAGGTTGAATCTCCAAAAACTATGTACTTTCCACTCCTTCATACTGGAATGACTCACAAAATGGTGTGTTAGATCTCCTGATGTAATCGAACTATCTGTCAGTACATTACCATCAGGCACTATCAGCTAACATCTGACATATTCTAGCTGAACATTTTCCTAAACTGAGAGTTCAGATTATACAACCAAGATGAGTACTCTTTGAAATAATTCTAAAAGTTTGAAAAAGTCTTCTAAGCAGTTTAAGAAATAAATACTTATTTTTAAAGCAAATTTATTTTTAACAAATAATAGAAAATTCTGTCTCTTCTGGCATTTGTCATTTTCTTCCATCCTCAGAAGCATATATATAACATTTATTAATATATAATAATACTGTCTTCCACATGATGAACTGGTCATTCCTGCTTATGTTTACTTTTGGTTAACTTGGCGCACTTGACTGTAGGGCTAAGAAATCAATTCAGTCCTCATGAGTAACTTTATTTTGGCATCCCTTTTCCCTTTTGGATTGGAAAAGTAACAGATGCTTATTGTATAAAAGGCAAATCATACAGATGTCTCAGGAAGTAAAAGCCCTGGCAATCCCATCCCCAGACATAGCAGCTATTAATAATGTGGAACATAGTCTTTCAAATTTCCTCCGTTCATATACCAACACATACTATATTTATACATATTTTTACATAAATGGGATCTGCCTTACATACTGTTTGGCAATCATTGTTTGTTTTTGACAAACAGCTATCTTCCTTTGTCAGTATCTATAGATTGATCTCAGCTTTCAGATAGCGTTTGACAAAGGAAAACATCCGTTTCACAGAAACAGAATGAATCTCAAATGTTTTGCCAATGCCCGCCTTAGTCAAAACAAAGCCTGGGTGAGAAAGTGGGGCAAGTGCTGTATGCTGAAAAAAATCAGCATCGCTTAATAGTTGTACCTACTACACAGTGTGTTGTTGTAACATTCAGCCTTGAAAAAATTTAGACCATTACATCCACATTTTGAATTAGCAGCCAATGAACAAGAAGTGACATGAGGAATGTTTTGGAAAATACCCTCTCCGGGGGTCGCCTTCAGGCAGTGGATTGTAAGGCTCTGAGGCATTTCAGCAGCTTGCCCTTAGCTAGAAACACACTCCCAACACCTCAGCAATGATCTGTTGAAACCTCTCGTTTAGTGAGAAACACAAGATAAATCATTCAGTGTGCTAGGCAATTCATTAACCCATCAAGGGCTTTCTTCCTGAGCCTGGGATAACGGGCAGAAAAAGGAATATAATCCTTAATGAATAACAAAAGGTACTGCTGGAGGAATGGGAACGCACATACAAGGCATGTGATGGGCTCTCTTTTTCCATCTGGAACAACCTGCCTGTCATCTCTTGAACACACTCAGAGTTTTGCCGTAGATTGATCTTGCCTGGGAATGAGATACTTTTTTTTTTTTTCCCAGCTGTCTTGGAAATGGGAACTGACATAAGTGATAGACCATACTCACAGAAGACCATATGTCTAATATTCCAGGTCTTGGACTGTCCATAAAGAACCAAAGAAGTAGCCTAAGTCTCGCCAGCATTTTATAAGACAGCAAAAGGAGACATGTTCTGAGGCTGAGCCATAAAACTCAACATTAGTCCAGGGATTATCTAAAATGTAGCCAAGTCATAGGCCTCAGAAAACTGAATACGCTATGTTCTTTTTCATGTTTTTCCATAGCTTTGGGGCTCATCAGGGAATCCTGAAACTGGATTTACAGGAAGCAAATGTTTTATGGTAAAGCTTTATTACTACTTTTCAAAACAACTTTTTTTTTCTTCCCTCTGTATTATTTCTTTATTCTGTGAGATATTTTGTTTTCCAACTCTGAGTCCTGGTTTGGGAATCTTCATTTTTCAAATAAAAAGTTTAATAGGACAAAATATTTAGAAGCCAATTCTTTCTTCTTTTCCTTAAATCTCTGGTTTGCTGTCACTAGGATAAGATCTGGAGAAGGCAGTGGCACCCTACTCTAGTACTCTTGCCTGGAAAATCCCATGGACAGAGGAGCCTGGTGGGCTGCAGTCCATGGGGTCGCTAAGAGTTGGACAGGACTGAGCAACTTCACTTTCACTTTTCACTTTCATGCACTGGAGAAGGAAATGGCAACCCACTCCAGTGTTCTTGCCTGGAGAATCCCAGGGATAGTGGGAGCCTGGTGGGCTGCCGTCTATGGGGTCGCACAGAGTCGGACACGACTGAAGCGACTTAGCAGCAGCAGCAGGATGAGATTTCATGAGCAGGTTGCTCCAAGTTCCATACACTCTCTTGGTCTTAGGTGGCCTTGACCTGCAGTGCGCTTCTGAAGCAAGGCTTCAGTTCCCCAGCCAGAGATTGAGGTCAGTTCTCAGAAATGAGAGCACCAAATCCTAGCCACTAGACCAGTGGTCAATGACAAGGCCCTGGCCCTTTGGCTTTGCAGAGAAAGAATTCTCACTTAGACGAAAAGTAGTAAAACAAAGTATTTATCCAGAGGAAGAAGAAAAAAAAAAGAGTACAGTTTGTGCAGATAGACACATGAACTCAGAGAAAGAGTCGCTGAGTCAAGCCCTCATGGTAGTTTGAATTATTTTTATGCAGGATTTCTTCCGGGTTCCTTTGGGCAATCATTTTGATTTGCCTGGTTCAGAGTCCATATTTGGTATATCTGAGGATCTTCCCACTTATTCACACACATCTCTTAAGCAAGATGGATGCTCGTGAAGAGGCCTATGGGTAATATACATCAGTTAGTGTCACTCCCCTTTTGACCTCCAAGGAGTCTTTCTGTCCAAGTGTGGTCAGGGAAGTCTCCTGACTTTGAAAATGAGTAATATATGGTCTCTTATCTTCTACCTGGGCAGGGCCCAGTCTCCTCTCTCAGTTGACCTGCTATTCTCATTTTGGAGTATTGGTCCACAGGGTTATCCTGGGTGGGGGGCCCATCGGGAGTAAGAAAGTAAGTTTGGGAGGGATAAAAGAGGATAATGGAAATTTCTTAAGTTTTCAGCAATCTGATGCTCATTAATAATGTTCATGTTAATAATTACTAGGGTAACTAAATGCTCCAGGTTACCCAGGATAACCTGGTTTATGCCTGTGGTGCAAGCATATAACTAACAGCATCCACTTTCTCTTTTAAAAGTGTTTTGGACACTAAATTACATGATCACTTTTAATCATATAAGACACTATTCTGCTATCACAGTGGAAGGAGGGGGTCACATAGCAACTATACTTCGAACAGTATATTAACTGTATATTACACAACGGTAGTTTTCTTTCAAAATTTAAAGTATACCTCTCCTTTATCCTAGAAATTTCTCTTCTTTGAATCTATTTTATAGAAATTCTCAAGTTATATATATAGGTGTGTGTGTGTATACAAGTCATGCTCACACCTACAGAGACACAAAAATGCTTAGTGAAAATTGGAAAAGATCTAAATGCTCATCAGAAGTCTAGTTAAATACAATGGAATTTAATTGTATTTAATTATATGCAATTATATAAAATACGTAATTATTATAAAAGAAGATGGTATATATAGAATGTACTGATGATATGATGACATGTTCAAGACTTATTTTTAAATTAAAAAAGCAAGTTGTAGAAATATATATATATATATATATATATATGGCAGTGCTTGCCACAGCTTGCTCTGAATAACCTTTAGGTTCTCTCATATCTCTTCTGATTTCCACTCCCCATCTCCAAACCAGGCCAAACCAACCTCAGTGTAAATATGAATTGCTTGCTACGCAAATGAAGCTTTCCTCCTAGCATTCCCATTTAACGAGATCCCCCCGTTTTCTCCAGCTTCCCCACTAGCTCAGCTAGTAAAGAATCTACCTGCAGTGAGGGGGAATCTGGTTCGATCCCTCAGTTAGGAAGATTCCCTGGAGAAAGCTACCCACTCCAGTATTCTTGCTTGGAGAAACCCTATGGCCAGAAGAGCCTGGCGTGCTACAGTCCATGGGGTCGCAGAGTCCCCTCAACACACACAACAGCCTTTCCAATACAGAAATGTTGGAGATGCCATAATTGCAATATAATCCTCTTGTTCTAACATGTATTTGGAAAGAGATTTTCAAAGCTATTGTCTGTGATTACTTGTGGGAAGTAACTGTTATTCCCTTCTGTACTTTTATTTTAACTCACAGGCATATATTGCTTATAATTTTAAAAATTAATTTTAAAGGACTACATGCATAGTTTACCATATAAAACTGTATATTTTAGGTGCATCTAATAAGACAGCATCTGGAAACTCAGAGAAAAAGAGTAGAGAACCAGACCTCTGGCATTTTTCCTGTAAATGCACTTTGGAGTGGATGTGGCATATTCTATACTTATCTCCCAATTATCAGGCTAATTGAGGAAATAAAGTTGAAATGTAGCTTTTCCTCTCCAACTTTTTCATAATCATTTAAACTGGATCAGTTAAACAATACATTAGTTGGTTCCTCTGACTCTCTTTGGAAATAGATTAGGAAGCATATCCTCACTACTTAAAAATGCACTTTTTCCTCATCATTTCTCTGATGTATCTTCTAAGGACAAGTGTGAATCGAAGAGGCTCACAGCAGAGAAAGGAGGATCCAAAGGAACCCAACCATGGGAAACCAACAGACCAGATTGTATCACTTTAATTTTCAAGGGTTATAAAATTAGTTTTAATCTTAGAGTTAGTTAAACACGAAACTAAAGGAAAATAAACTGATATAAAAATCTAGTGCTGGAACTGTGTCTTTCATTGGAATTTCGTGGAACACGGAAATCTCAGGAAGTCCGTATGGGACCACTGTGCTGGGTGGTGCAAACTGTGAACTGCATCTCCTTGTTGGAAGTGGTCCTGTAGGCTGAGCGCAACATCAGGGAGACTGACCTGCGACCCACATGTACCTTCCTGCAGCTGACCTCCCTGGACTGCCTGGAGCAACTGAACACAGAGACATGGACATGGAGAGAGGCAATGACAACCTGAACAAGGCCTACTGAGCCCTGAAGAAGGTGTTCTCTGAGGAAATAAAGAAGTCCTCTCCTAAAGAAGAGAAGCAAAAAGCAAAGGAGAAAAGGAAAGATATGCCCATTTGAAATTTTTTTTTATGAAAAAGTCAGCTGAGCAGAGATTAGAATCTTTATATTTTTTAGTTTATTGCTCCAAAGTTTAGAGCATGCAGCACTCAAAAATATTCATAAATGTTAGTGGGGAAAGCCCATATATCTCAGGGATGGAAACTATGATCTAACTATTCAGAAAGGTCTGAACATGTGATTTATCTTACTGAGTATTGATACAGAAAATACAGTCAATGCTTATTGGAATGCCTGACAGTTTCAGGTCAGTTGCTCGGTCATGTCCAACTCTTGCCATTCCATGGACTGCAGCATCCCTGTCCATCACCAACTCCCGGAACTTGCTCAAACTCATGCCCATTGAGTCAGTAGTGCCATCCAACCATCTCATCTTCTGTCATCCCCTTCTCTTCCCACCTTCAATCTTTCCCAGCATCATGGTCTTTTCAAATGATTCAGTTTTTTCAGGTGGCCAAAGTATTGGAGCTTCAGCATCAGTCCTTCCAATGAATATTCAGGACTAATTTCCTTTAGAATTCATGGATTGGGTCTCCTCACAGTTCAAGGGACCCTTAAGAGTCTTCTCCAACACCACAGTTCAAAACCATTAATTCTCCAGGGCTTAGCTTTCTTTGTAACCCAATTCTCACATCCATACATGACTATGGAAAAACCATAACTTTGACTAGATGGACCTTTGTCAGCAAAGTAATGTCTCTGCTTTTTTTTTTTTTTAATATTCTGTCTAGTTTGGTCATAGCTTTTCTTCTAAGGAGCAAGCATCTTTTAATTTCATGGCTGCAGTCACCATCCTCAGTGCTTTTGGAGCCCAGAAAAATAAAGTCTCCTGCTGTTTTCATTGTTTTCCCATCTACTTGCCATGAAGTGATGGGATCAAATGCCATTATCTTAGTTTTCTGAATTTTGAGTTTTAAACCTACTTTTTCACTCTTCTCTTTCACTTTCATCAGGAGGCTCTTCAGTTTTTCTTCACTTTCTGCCATAAGTGTGGAGTCCTCTGCATATCTGGGGTTACTGATATTTCTCCTGGCAATCTTGATGCCAATGTGTGCATCTAACCTGGCATTTTGCATGATGTACTGCGCATATAAGCTAAATAAACAGGGTGACAATATGCATCCTTGACATACTCCTCTCCCAAGAAAGAAGCAAATCTTCCTCCAACTTAACTATCATCCCCAAAATGAGTGCACCTTTTAATTCAGCTAACCAACAAAGTAGATGATGAAAATATCACAAAGATAGATAGGCTATCTAACATGTAGCTTGTAAATTAAAAATTAATGTTTTACTCAACACCACCAGCAACAAATTCTAACATATATATCCTTTGAATACTCAAGTAATGCATTACTAATTTCTTCTGAGTACCCCCACCTGTGGATGGTGTAAGATAATGGCCAAGAGAGTATAAGGAGAGTGATCCAAATGTTTTCAAGAAAGGTAAAAATGTAACTGAAACCCCAAAATAAAGATTTATGCAGTGAATAGGGAAGGCACTGGGACTGATTGAGCATGCCAAAAATTATTTGTGAAGTTTTATGCTGGAGATTTCTCACTGGATGATGCTCCATGTTTGGGTAGACCATTTGAAGCTGACAGTGATCAAATCAAGACATTAACTGAGAACAATCAATGTTATGCCATGCAGACGATAACTGACATACTCAAAATATCCAAAGTACTGAAATTAATTAGTACTATTTTGGTTACATTAATTGCTCTGATGTTTGGGTTCCATATAAAGTAAAGGAAAAACCTTCTTGACCATATTTCCACATGCAACTCTCTATTTAAATGTAATGAAAACATTTGACTTTTAAAACAAATTGTGACAGGTGATGAAAAGAGGATACTGTACAATAATGTGGAGTGTCAGAGATCATGGAGCAAGTGAAATGAACTGTTACCAACCACACCAAACTTCATAATTCCATCTTCCCCAAACTTTTAATCTTTTGGAGCAAAGAAGGCAAAAGTTGTCTTTCATCCAAAGAAGGTGGTGTGTATATGTTGGGATTGGAAGGGAGTCCTCTATTTATGAGCTCAGACTGTAAAAGGCACCTGGAACAGTGTCTTGTTTGCTCAAAAAGATGAAAAGTTTGGGGAAGATGGAATTATGAAGTTTTCTGAAAAACGAGGTAGAAAGTGTCAATGGAACAAAACAGTGAGTATGTTGCTCAATAAAGTTCTTTGTGAAAATGAAAATGAGTCTTTTATTTTTACTTGAAAACTGAAGGAATCATCTGGCCAACCCAATGGAAGAAATTAAATTGCCTTTATCCATATCCTTTTGTCTGTGGAGACATAGCTAAGCAATGCTGCTCCCAATGGCTGACTTAAAAGAACCTCAAGTACTTTCTAAAGCACTGACACAAACACTTCAAAGAATGTGAGCCAACTGGACTCAATCATCTGACTCAAAGCCTAAATCAGAAACTGAAAGAGAGAATTCAGACTAAACCCAAATTAAATGTATAGAGTCAAGAATCTCACTGGGTTTCCCTGGTGACTCAGATGGCAAAGAATCTGCTTGCAATGCAGGAGACCTGGGTTTGATCCCTAGGTTGGGAAGATCCCCTAGAGGAGAAAATGGCAACCCACTCCATTATTCTTGCCTGAATAATCCCCATGAACAGAGGATCCTGGAGGGCTACAGTCCATAGGGTCAGAAAGATTCAGACACAACTGAGCAGCTAAGCACAACAACAAAGAATCTTACTGGCTACCTGACACTCATCATATCTCCAAAATAACAAGAGCTTCAATTATTTTAAAATGAAAAAGTTGTACATGACCTATGATCATTTCAATTGCTATGATTTGACGATCCATGAAAACAAACTTCATTAAAAAATTCTAAAAGCTAACTAATGTCTTAAAAATTAAAATAAATTTTCTGACTATGTCACCTCATTCCATACATTTGTTTAGTGTAATTATCAGTACATTGATTAGTTAATTGAAATTACATTCTCAAAATTACATTTTCTAAGTTACCAATCACAAAATTTGAAACTACCTCAGTATTACCAATTATGATGGGGGAAAATATCATGTAAGCCCCCTATTTTTTTCTTATGATGTTTTTAAATTTGTAAACCAATTTATAAGAATTTTAGGAAGCTAGAGTCATAAGAATAGACCTACAACTAGTTAGACTACCATAATTAAACAGCTATTTCCTGAAAGAAAGGAAGAGAAAAATCATAGCAAACACACAATATGGCCAAATATAATCAATTTTGTTCTCAATTGATTAACTGAGAAAATATTTTATAGTCAGTTATCCAATATTTTTGTACAATAACAGATCATAGCTAGATTTATCATGACAATCATTTTGAAATGTATAGAAATATCAAATCACGGTATTGAGTAACAGGAACTAACAGTGCTACAGGTCAATTATACCACAATAAAAAACAAACAGATAGAGATCAGATTTGTGGTTACCACAGCCAGTTGTGGGGTAGGGTAAATTGGATAAGGTAATCTAAAGGCACAAACTTCTAGTTGTAAGATAAGTAAACACTAGGGATATAACTTGCAGCATGATTAATATAATTAGTACTTTATGTTATATATTAAAGTTGCTAAGAGAGTAAATGAGGAGCCGTGGCTGTGCAAAACTACAGATCTCTTCAGGAAAATTAGAGATACCAAGGCAACATTTTATGCAAAGATGGGCTTGATAAAGGACAGAAATGGCATGGATCTAACAGAAGCAGAAGATATTAAGAAGAGGTGACAAGAATACACAGAAAAACTGTACAAAAAAAGATCTTCATGACCAAGATAATCACGATAGTGTGATCACTCATCTAGAGCCATCTAGAACTCATCCAGACATCTTGGAATGTCAAGTCAAGTGGGCCTTAGAAAGCATCACTATGAACAAAGCTAGTGGAGGTGATGAAATTCCAGTTAAGCTATTTCAAATCCTGAAAGATGATGCTGTAAAAGTGTTGTACTCAATATGTCAGCAAATTTGGAAAACTCAACAGTGGCCACAGGACTGGAAAGGGTCAGTTTTAATTCCAATCCCAAAGAAAGGCAATGCCAAAGAATGCTCAGTCTACCACACAATTACACTCATCTCACATGCTAGTAAAGTAATGCTCAAAATTCTCCAAGCCAGGCTTCAGCAATACGTGAACCATGAACTCTCTGATGTTCAAGCTGGTTTTACAAAAGGCAGAGGAACCAGAGATCAAATTGCCATCATCCGCTGGATCATGGAAAAAGCAAGAGAGTTCCAGAAAAACATCTATTTCT
>SJYC01005464.1:0-20495 GCA_006408675.1 Madoqua kirkii | reverse complement strand
TCCTGATGTTCAAGCTGGTTTTAGAAAAGGCAGAGGAACCAGAGATCAAATTGCCAACATCCGCTGGATCATGGAAAAAGCAAGAGAGTTCCAGAAAAACATCTATTTCTGCTTTATTGACTATGCCAAAGCCTTTGACTGTGTGGATCACAATAAACTGTGGAAAATTCTGAAAGAGATGGGAATATCAGACCACCTGACCTGCCTCTTGAGAAACCTATATACAGGTCAGGAAGCAACAGTTAGAACTGGACATGGAACAACAGACTGGTTCCAAATAGGGAAAGGAGTAGGTCAAGGCTGTATATTGTCACCCTGCTTATTTAACTTCTATGCAGAGTACATCATGAGAAATGCCGGGCTGGATGAAGCATAGCTGGAATCAAGATTGCCAGGAGAAATATCAATAACCTCAGATATGCAGATGACACACCCTTATGGCAGAAAGTGAAGAAGAACTATAGAGCCTCTTAATGAAAGTTAAAGAGAGTGAAAAAGTTGGCCTAAACCTCAAAATTCAGAAAACTAAGATCATAACATCTGGCCCCATCAATTCATGGCAAATAGATGGGCAAACAGTGGCTGACTTTATTTTGGGGGGCTCCAAAATCACTGCAGATGGTGACTGCAGCCATGAAATTAAAAGACACTTGCTCTCTGGAAGGACAGTTATGACCAACCTATACAGCATATTAAAAAGCAGAGACATTACTTTCCCAACAAAGGTCCGTCTAGTCAAGATTATGGTTTTTCTGGTAGTCATGTACGGATGTGAGAGTTGGACTATAAAGAAAGCTGAGCACCAAAGAATTGATGCTTTTGAACTGTGGTGGTGGAGGAGACTCTTGAGGGACTGCATGGAGATCCAACCAGTCCATCCTAAAGGAAATCCATCCTGAATATTCATTGGAAGGACTAATGTTGAAGCTAAAACTCCAATACTTTGGCCACCTGACGCTAAGAACTGACTCATTTGAAAAGATCCTGATGCTGGGAAAGACTGAAGACATGGCGAAAAGGGGATGGCAGAGAATGAGATGGTTGGGTGGCATCACCGACTCAATGAACCTGAGTTTGAATAAACCCCAGGAGTTGGTAACGGACAGGGAGGCCTGGTGTGCTGCAGTCTGTGAGGTTGCAAACAGTCAGACAAAACTGAACTGAACTGAACTGAACTGAACTGAACTAAAGGAGGCCCACCAGCTGTGACCCCACCCCAACCCCATTGAGCCAGGGTGGCTCAGCTCAGCTAGCTCCCTGCAGTGGGAGTGCAGTGCAATACCCTGGTTGCCCCACCGCTGTGGTCGTTGAAGGACCATGCCACCACCCTCAACCCTCTCTCGTTCTCCTCTCACCTTTTTCTCCTCACTCCCCTCCCCCCACTTGCCTCTCTCCCATTTACTAGATCCCCACTACCCACCTGCCTCTTTCCTGGCCCTGAGGGCTTACTGGTCTCTATTCTCATCTCTGTTCTATACTCTCTTATAGGGCCTAATTTATCTGATTTCTGTTGGTTTCATCATTTGCATCAGTCCCCACTGCCAGCCCATAACTGGATTGTAGCTTCCTTCCGAGCAAGGACTGATCCATATTCAGATTGGAAGCAAAGGTGCCTGGCACAACACTTGGCACCTAGTAGGTACTTATCTTTGTGGGGTTTTTTTGTTTTGTTTTGTTTTTGCATAAAAACAAAGCAACAACAACAAAATCCTCACCTCTGCCTCCACAGAAAACCCTCCCAATGATTTCAAGTTTCCCCAGGGAAGGGATTCTCTTGGGCAGGTCCAGCCTTGCTCTGAGCTGGCTCACTGGCTAGACTCCAGAAATCAGTCAGCATTTTTACCCTTCGGGTATTGGATGAAGCACTTTTGTAACTGCCACATCTTGCAGTTTCCCTAACCTTCCTTCTGGGAAATTAGAGTTAGAGCTTTGGAACTAATGAGGTGTAACGACACACATTCTGAATACACCTATTGTTATTGGTGGCTTAGCTGTGCACAGCACCCCGATGAGCTGGCTCAGGAGATACCGTGACTCATGTCATTTTCCCTATAACCAGGGGTGACCTGGAGAACTTCAGGCCAGGAGGAAATTAGTTTCTCGCATTCTAGCTCTGTAGATGAGTCTGGCCACCGTCTCGGCGTCCATCAACCTGACTGAATTAGTTGCTGCTGTATCTGATAGTAATGGTGATAGTGCCTGGATACAGGAAACCTTCTCTGCTTGGCTAAAAGAGGTTGTGACCTGCGTGCACATGGATTTAATGGGAGCTTGAAAATCCACATCTGATTAAAGCTTTAGTATCACCAATTAGAGACATGGTAACATTAACCAGGCAACCTCTTTTAAAACCCAAGAGTCTGAAGCTATTAGCTATTCAAATGTTATGAATCAGTTTGATATTTGTTGACAATTTCCAGCATCTGCCTGGGAGCTACCTGGGAGGTAGGCACTTGGATGGAGAGTAGGGAATAGGACCATAGGGAAGATGCCAGAGAGAGAAGTAATTTGGGGGCACAGACGTGGTGACTTGAAGACCAGACCTGGCACTGGAGAGAGGATAGTGGGACCCAGGGGCAGGCTTGAGCACTTGGAGAAAGGGGTGAATGTTAGAGGAAGGCTTAGAAAAGGGAGAATCAAAAGACCCCTAAACTTTGCACAGACAGTAGTTTGCTTTTGTATCTGTGATCTCTTAGTTTATAAGGTGAAGAACAGTAGGCTGATCTAAAGTGGAACCTTCAAGAAACTCTAGCGCTAATAAGGATGGGCAAGATGGATGAAATTCTGAGGGCCTACTGACTTTTAACATAAAATTTTTTTCTTTTTTTTAATTTTCAAAAGTAATATGTATGCAGGAAACTTGGAAAATGTTAAAAAAAAGCACAAAGGACCCCACAGACAAATAAACCAACAAAAACAGAAGGAATTCCACCTCCAGAGATACTAACCTTTATCATTTAGGCATTATGCTTCCAGACTTTGTCTACATCCATATTCACACATGTGCATGTCTTTTTAGAATGTAAACTATTTCTACTCACCTACTGCTCTACAGTCTGGACCTAGTATATCCTGAAATGTGTTAGGAAGCGATTTTTCTCTGTCTTTCTGTAGTTCTGTAGGCTCACCTCACTGCCCTGTTGCAGGGAGCTTGATCCCACGGAGACTGATTGCCACAGACCGACCTTGCCCACCCAGGGCCTCTTTGTTCACTGACAGAGAACCAGGGCTCAGCTGAAAAGAATGACAAGGCTCTGCTAATTTGTACATTACTTTGCATATATTTTCTTTCTAAGAGGCTTTTAAGTAGCATGGAAGATGAAACAAAACAGATTGATTAATGTAATCTGTAGGCTAATGTTCAGGGTCCCCCATTTGCAGAACTAAATCGTGTAATCGTTGCCTGGGGTAAAAAAAAGCTTGATTCTGCACACAGAGAAAGAAGCCAAAACATACCCAAGGAGAATACCTTCACAGTTCGTACAAACGGACCTGCCCTACATCTTCTTTCCCTGTCTCTTAACGCTTCTTACTCTTGATGCTTCATTACTCCTAATCCTGGCCAGTGGGGCTGCACTCTGGAGGCTGAGTATTTCCGAGCTGCGTCCTGCTTCTTCTTCCTACTTCCACCACTTCCTTAGTTTAGCCCTTATCTCTCATGTGGATTACTGCAAAAGCCGCATACTTGGGGACTTCTCTGGCAGTAAAGTAGTTAAGACTTTGACTTTTAGGCTTCCCTGGAGGCTCAGTGGTAAAGAGTCTGCCCGCCAATGCAGGAGACAAGGGTTCCATCCCTGGTCCGAGAAGATCCCACATTCCATGAAGCAACTGAGTTCATGCGCCTCAGTTACTGAACCTGTGCTCTAGAGTCTGCGAGCTGCAACTACTGAGCCCAGTGCCCTACAGTCCATGCTGCGCAACAACAAAGCCAACTCAGAAAGAAACCTGCACACACAACCAGAGAGTAGCCCCCATTCGCTGCATCTAGAGAAAAGCCTGAACGGTAACGAAGACCAAGCACAGCCAAAAATAAAAATAAGTAAATAATTTTTTTTTTTTTAAAGACTTTGCCTTCCAATGCAGGGACTGTAGTTTTGATCCCTGGTCAGGGAACTAAGATCCCATATGCCTCAAAGCCAAAAATCAAAAAACATAAAATGGAAGCAATATTGTAGCAAATTCAATAAAGACTTTTAAAAAACGATCCACATAGAAAAAAAAAAGTCTTAAAAAACACATAGAGAATGTTCAGCTCAGTCACAAGCCTGCCTCTTTTCAGTGGAAGAGAACCTAAAGTCCACCTCTCAATGGGAATGATATTAAAAATTTTGCAGCTATGTTTTAAGATCATCTATCTATGTATTTATTAACTATCTATTATCTATCAGATATCTACTTTTTATTGTATTTTTTAAGATTTTTTTTAATGTGGACCATTTTTAAAGTCTTTATTGAATCTGTTACAATATTTTTTATGTTTTAGTTTTTTGGCCAGGAGGCATGTGGAATCTTAGTTCCCAACCAGGGATCAAACCCACACCTCCTGCACTGGAAGGCGAAGTCTTAACCACTGGACCACTAGGGAAGCCCCCAGTCTGCCTATTTTTAGATTTGAATAAGCATAGAGACAGTGTTAAAAGGTGTACACCAAACTGGTAAAGATGAAAGGAATGAAAAAGGCTTTCACTCTTAACTCTCTTTCAAAGGAAAAGAAAAAAGTAGTGGAATTACAAGTGATTTTTATTTTGTACAGAAAATTACTTTCCCTATTATTTCAAGCCTGCAAAGGCTGAGAATAGGATGGTAGGTCCTAATTTGGCACATTCTGAAGAAAGTGCTAAACTGCAAACACATTGTGAAGTGGTTCTGCCAGTATCTGCCATTATCCACCTACAGCCTATGGGAGAGAAGCTAGAACCATCTTTGGGGAGATTTAAGAGGCCAGAGCAAGAGCTCCATTACAGAGAGTGGTCCTGATGCTGTGTTCCACAACCCGTTCCATCCCCACTCTGCGTTGGGAAACACTCTCTCAGCTTAAACAAAGTGAGAGCATATCACAAGAACCATTTGAGGTCTTAACCTGTGCCTCTGGGAGTTCAAGGGACACAGGGACTGGTGACCGACTTTCACCGGAAGTAGCCTAAAGGTGAAAGACTGGCTGGAGAAGACTGCCTTGCAGAAGAATGAAGAGAGAGGACTCCTTGGCAGGGAGCTGCCCTTTCCAATGGGTGGGCCATTGGAATAGAGGTGACTCATTCATAGGACAACCATGATTGGCATGAGGGATCCCAGATTCTTAACACTGGAAGGTTTATAATGTTTCATCTTTCAGTTCAGTTCAGTCCGACTCTTTTCGACTCCATGAATCGCAGCACGCCAGGCCTCCCTGTCCATCACCAACTCCCGGAGTTCACTTAAACTCACGTCTATCAAGTCGGTGATGCCATCCAGCCATCTCATCCTCTGTTGTCCCCTTCTCCTCCTGCCCCTAGTCCCTCCCAGCATCAGAGTCTTTTCCAATAAGTCAACTCTCCATGAGGTGGCCAAAGTACTGGAGTTTCAGCTTTAGCATCATTCCTTCCAAAGAACACCCAGGACTGATCTTCTTCAGAATGGACTGATTGGATCTCCTTGCAGTCCAAGGGACTCTCAAGAGTCTTCTCCAGCACCACAGTTCAAAAGCATCAATTCTTCTGAGCTCAGCTTTCTTTATAGTCCAACTCTCACATCCATACATGACCACTGGAAAAACCATAGCCTTGACTAGATGGACCTTTGTTGACAAAATAATGTCTCTGCTTTTTAATATGCTATCTAGGTTGGCCAAAACTTTTCTTCCAAGGAGTAAGCATCTTCTAATTTCATGGCTGCAGTCACCATCTGCAGTGATTTTGGAGCCCCCCAAAATAAAGTCTAACACTGTTTCCACTGTTTCCCCATCTATTTCCCAAGAAGTGATGGGACCAGATGCCATGATCTTTGTTTTCTGAATGTTGAGATTTAAGCCAACATTTTCACTCTCCTCTTTCACTTTCATCAAGAGGCTCTTTAGTTCCTCTTCACTTTCTGCCATAACGGTGGTGTCATCTGCATATCTGAGATTATTGATATTTCTCCCAGCAATCTTGATTCCAGCTTGTGCTTCTTCCAGCCCAGTGTTTCTCATGATGTACTCTGCATAGAAGTTAAATAAGCAGGGTGACAATATACAGCCTTGACATACTCCTTTTCTTATTTGGAACCAATCTGTTGTTCCATGTCCAGTTCTAACTGTTGCTTCCCGACCTGTATATAGGTTTCTCAAGAGGCAGGTTAGGTGGTCTGGTATTCCCATCTCTTTCATCTTTATGAAATGTTTAAAGGCTTATAGATGTTCTGAAATTTTAAAATACATTATTTCATCTGAATTTCACACACAAAAATCTATTAAAGAAGAGTTACATTGTTTTAAAGATATTATGAATAAAGAAAGTGAGAACCAGAAAGGTTAGGTGATTTGTCTGAGGTTACAAATTCATTAGTACAAGAGCCAGGACTCTGCTAACTCTAATCCTGTAGTGCACACCATGGGTTTCTCTATCTTGGTTAGTACACAGCCCTGGGTCAATGTGATAAGGCCTTTAATAACAGGCGTTATAGCCTCTTGTGGTTGAGAGTTCAGAACAAAATCAACAATGACCAAACCTCCTGGGTGACTGTTTCAAATTCCTTCCTAGAGACCCATGAAGTGTCTATGAAAGTAAAGATTATAATAGGAATTCACTTAGCATGCTGGTTTTCTTGAAGCCAGCAGAGTCTTTGGCTCAGATCATTCTGGTGATGAAATTAGAAGCATGTCCTCTATCTTCAATAGACAGTCATACTCCCTTTTCCTCAGCAGCAGAACTTGGCCAGTGGCATGTTGGAAAGAGAGCTATGCTCTCTTAGAGGGCTTCTGGCCTGTCCCCTGGGATAAATTTGCAGGACAAGTTAAGGATGATTCTCATTATGGAAAATTTGACATTAGCTCATGGACTCTAGTTATGCATTCTTGGGTTTATTTATTTAAAGAGCAAACACATTTCCTCTGAGTAAATGGAACAACAAATATAACTTGCTAAATATAGCAGACAGCATTCAAATCTCTGGGCTTCCCTGATGGCTCAGTGGGTAAAGAATCTGCCTGCAATGCCAACACAGGAGATGCAGGTTTGATCCCTGGGTCGGGATGGACTCTAGTTATGCATTCTTGGGTTTATTTATTTAAAGAGCAAACACATTTCCTCTGAGTAAATGGAACAACAAATATAACTTGCTAAATATAGCAGACAGCATTCAAATCTCTGGGCTTCCCTGATGGCTCAGTGGGTAAAGAATCTGCCTGCAATGCCAACACAGGAGATGCAGGTTTGATCCCTGGGTCGGGAAGATCTCCTGAAGGAGGGAATGACAACACACTCCAATATTCTTGCCTGGAGAATTCCATGGACAGAGGAGCCTGGCGGGCTGCTGTCCATGGAGTCACGAAGAGTCTGACACAGCTGAGCCTGGACACAGTGGAAATGAGTTCAGTAGCTGCATTCCTGAGGGCAGATTTTGACAGTGGCCCATAGAGACAGTGGAGGCCACTGGATGCCCGGAGGGAGACATGCCCAAAGGCGACTGCAGCACCGAAAGTCCAACTGTTTTCCTGCACAGTTTTGCATGGACTCTCCTTGCCAGGCACCCTCAAGAAGCTCTAACCAAGAAGTCCATTTTACAAGGGAGGACTTTTTCTGAACTTAAGATAATTGGCTAAAATGACCAGTCAAACCTTTATTGACCAACAAGCACTGCATGTAACCCAGTCCTCCTCTCTGCCCTGCAGCCACTGGAGCCTAGTCCTCAGTTGCAGATGTTCCAAGGGGACCAAGGACACAAGAACAGGGGCCACCGAAAGGCAGCAGAAGCAGCCCAAGGCGGTGGGGCTGAGGAACGGCTACAGTGACAAGAGAACCCGAAATTGCTCCTGTCAGGCATGTGTGAGCAGTCATCTGTGCTCTTGCCTGAAGAGGAGGTGGCTGAATGTAAAGAATGGAGATTCCCCCTGGACTGAGTACAGATCACATAAAGTTCTGTGAGAACACAAGGCGAGACAAGACCCGGATGTGGACCTGAATCATATTTCACGGAATTTAGGCAGAAACACCTGGAAGCAACAGTCTATTTATTTATTTATTTATGGCCATGCCTTCCAATATGGAAGACCTTAGTTCCCTGACCAAGGGTTGAACCTGTGCCCCCTGTATTGGGGACACGGAGCCTCAACCACTGGACTCTTAACTAGGAAAGTCCTTGTAAGCAGCAGTCTAAACAATTTCAGATGTCCTATTTGACCCTCAAAACTTCAGTTTTCTTTTTCCCTCCTTTTCTCCCTCTCTACTCTTTCCTTCCTTCCTCCCTTCCTTTCCTCACTCTTTCCTTGTTTCTTTCATTCTTTAACCTAAAGCCCTTGTTTCCTTCTTTTAAATGCAGAAACTCCACAGAAGTCTTATTCTGTAATTTGAGTAGCGTCCCTCCTCTAAATTCCATTCTGTGCTTACGTAGACATTTCCGGCTTCTGTTTATTCCCAAACTAATACCTGGCAGGCAACACAATGCTGAAGATTTGCAACACCTGCTCTGCTGGATCGGCTGTAGCCACTGTCAGACAGGACAGAGCACAGGACTCTAGAGAAGGTGAAATACGGCTTCCTGAGCCTGGTGACTTGTGGAAATAGGCCATTCACAAGAACTGAGAGAGAATTAATTAAAAAGAGAATAAGCTCTTATACATTAATGTTACCTAAGGCAAAGTACTTGTGCACCTGAAATTATTCTGAATTAGCTTCCCACATTCTAGGATAAATTGCACTCTAACATTTTATCATTTTCTACTTCATATTCACTCATCCTTCTGCCCTGAGTCTTACTGGTACATTTGAATAATTTTTTCTCTACACACTCCTCAGCTAGTATTAGCCCTAATACAGATGAGCATTTCTGTGTCCCTATCTTTACATAATATGCGTTAGATAATTTGGAAGCAAAAAAACCCAAGATATGCCAGATAAACAGGAGTGAAAGAGGGTTATTTGTCGTGGTTAACCTTTGGATAAAATATTAGGGGGCTAAACACCAAATTAATGTATTTCGGCTTCCTCAGAACTGTATTTCATATCAGCAACTTGATCTCACCATTTAGAAACATTCTTATATACTAAGAAATCCATTAGCTGGCTTGTATGGGTTAGAATTATCTAGATAAACTATTATGTGTGTGTGTGTGTGTGTGTGTGTGTGTATACACACAGGGTGGGGGAGATTATTATAAGGAACTGACTCATGATTATGAAGGCTGGGAAGTCCCATAGAAATCTGATGGTTGGTGTATAGTTCCGCTTCAAGTCTAAACCCCTGAGAACAGCAGAGTTAGTGATGTAAGTTGTGGTGAGGTAAGTTCAAAGTGTAGAAAACCAATGTACCAGTTTAGAAGTCAGATCAAGTGAATTCTTCTTTCCTCTGTATTTTTATTCTATTTAGATACTCAGTGGAATGGATGAGGCCCACCTACATTGGAGAGGGCCATCTATTTTACTCAGCCTACTGATTCAAATGCTAATCTTGTCTAGAAACAACCTCACAGACAGCCCAGAAATAATGTTTAACCAAATATCTGGACACCCCATGTCCTGATCAAGTTAGCACATGAACTATCAGATGGCTCATGTGATGAAAACAATGATTTCAGTTGAAATCTAAGCAATGGTAAGGACCTGATTTGAATAATTTGAATGATGCAAAAATTCTTAACAAATATTTATTGAGCACTTCCAATGTACCAGGCATTGTCAAGATCTAGGAATGGTCGAGTGTGACTGATGCTACTTTCAAGTATCAGAAAATTTTTTAAAGATGATAACACTTTAGCTGAGCTTTTCAAGAAAAATGAGAATCCATAAGATTACCACAGGGAGAAAATAATCCAGGCTGGGGGAACACCATGTGCAAAGTCATGGAGGGCTAGTTTGGAAAGTGTGAGTGGTTCCACATGGCTAGTGTTATGAAGGCTATTATGAAGGAGAGTGAAAGAAGATGCAGCTTAAGCGGTAGGTAGAGGCTACTTCACAACAGCCTTATTATAGGCTGGGGCACACACTGTCGGTTGTCATTCCATGAATCAGTTCTCGTTCTTGCCAATGGAACTATGATTTGTTCAGATGGTAAGGGGTCCAGGGGCAGGACATAAATCACAATAGGTCAACCCACTTGTAGCAATTCCCTTTATCTTGATGCTAATGCTTGGTCTGGGATTGAGTTGAGTTCAGTCACTGTATGGCATTTAGTTCTGGCCAGAGAAATAGATGTCTGGTAGTGTGGATCACAACAAACTGTGGAAAGTTCTTAAAGAGATGGGGATACCAGACCACCTGACCTGCCTTCTGAGAAATCTGTATGCAGGTCAAGAAGCAACAGTGAGAAATGGACATGAACAACAGACTAGTTCCAAATCAGGAAAGGAGTATGTCAAGGCTATATATTGTCACCCTGCTTATTTAACTTATATGCAGAGTACATCATGAGAAATGCTGGGCTGGATGAAGCACAAGCTTAGAATCAAGACTGCTGGAAGAAATATCAATAACCTCTGTATATGGTGTCAATATGCAAATGACACCACCCTTATGGTAGAAAGAAAAGAAGAATTAAAGAGCCTCTTGATGAAAATGAAAGAGGAGAGTGAAAAAGTTGGCTTAAAACTCAACAGTCAGGAAACTAAGATCATGGCACCTAGTCCCATCACTTCATGGCAAACAGATGGGGAAACAATGGAAACCATGACAGACTTTACTTTTTGGGGCTCCAAAATCACTGCAGATGGGGACTGCAGCCATGAAATTAAAAGATGTTTGCTCCTTGGAAGAAAAGTTATGACCAACCTAGATTGCATATTAAAAAGCAGAGACATTACTTTGCCAACAAAGGTCCGTCTAGTCAAGGCTATGGTTTTTTCAGTAGTCATGTATGAATGTGAGAGTTGGACTATAAAGAAAGCTAAGCACTGAAGAATTGGTGCTTTTGAAATGTGGTGTTGGAGAAAACTCTTGAGAGTCCCTAGGACAGCAAGGAGATCCAACCAGTCCATCCTAAAGGAAATGAGTCCTAAATATTCATTGGAAGGACCGATGCTAAAGCTGAAACTTTGCTTTGGCTACCTCATGCAAAGAACTTTGGCTACCTCATGCAAAGAACTGACTCATACTTTGGCTACCTCATGCAAAGAACTGACTCATTGGAAAAGACCCTGAACTGGGAAAGTTTGAAGGAGGGAGGAGAAGGGGACGACAGAGTATAAGATGGCTGGATGGCATCACTGACACAATGGACATGAGTTTGAGTAAACTCCAGGAGTTAGTGCTGGACAGGGAGGCCTGGCATGCTACAGTCCATGGGTTTGCAAAGAGCAGACACGACTGAGCAATTGAACTGAACTGAATTGAGAGGGCACAGAGGGCTTCCCTGGTGGTTCAGTGGTAAAGAATCTGCCTGCAATGCAGGAGACCTGGGTTGGATCCCTGGTTGGAAAGATTCCCTGGAAGAGGGCATGGCAACCAGCTCCAGTATTTTTGCCTGGAGAATCCTATGGACAGAGGAGCCTGATGGGCTGCAGTCCATAGGGTCCCACAGAATCGGACACAACTGAAGAGACTGAAGCAGGAGCGGCAGCAAAGGGCACAAAGAAAAGAGTTTCACCTCCGATTAAAAAGAGAAGAACGCTGTAGAGAAGGAGCTCCCCTTTCCCCTTCTCTTCTTTTGAGATTTGAAAGTTGTCATAGGAGGATGCTTGAGTTGCAGTAGCTGTCTTGGACCATAATGGGAAACCTGAGGATGACAGCCACACACCAAGGATGGAAGAGAAAGGACAGAAAACTGTGGAGTCTTCAACAATGTCAGAGTCCCCGAAACAATTGTAAGACTGCCTGCCTTAGCACTTTTAGCTTAGAAAGCAGTCGTGATATTCTGGTTAAAGCCAGAATTAATTGTGCTTGCAGTCAAAGTTTTCAAAACGGCTGCTGTGTTAAGGGTGACATTTTAGATGTATGACTAAGGAGTTTGGTCCTTATCATGGAAAGGAATGGAAGCTATGGAGAAGTTTAGACAGGGGAATGAGCTGTAAGATTTGTGCTTTAAAGCCATGACTCTGGGTGCTGTGAGCAGGATAGGCTAAAAAATGGAAGAAATCGAGATAGAGAAATCAGTTATGATTTCTACTGTAACTGCCCAAGAGGTTAGCTAGAACCTAAGCCAAAGAAGTGACAATAATAATTGGGGGAAAGGGGATAAATCTGTAAGATAATTTTAAGTCAAAATGATATAACTTCAAGTAGATGTGAGCAGTGGGGAAGCAGGAGAATCAAGGATAGCCCGGAGTTTCTGACTTGGCTGATTTGAGAGACAGGAGTGTGTGTGTGTGTGTGTGTGTGTGCTAAGTCACTTCAGTCATGTCTGACCCTATGGACTGTATAGCCCGCCAGGCTCCTCTGTCCATGGGATTCTCCAGGCAAGAAGGCTGGAATGGGTGCCCATGCCCTCCGTCAGAGGATCTTCCTGATTCAGGGATTGATTCCCAGTCTCCTACATCTCCTATACTGGCAGGTAGGTTCTTTACCACTAGAGCTCATGGGAAGCCTGAGAGATAGGAGATCTGACTCTAATTCTGGTTCTGTCACAAGTTGGTCAAATGATCCTGGGCTAGCTTTCTCATTTGGGGAAGGTCAGATTAAAAATATGATAGCAGACTGATCTCATCTCTCTTGGCAGCTCCAACTCCCAGGAGCACTTTTGCTGAAAGGGCTAGAGGGACCCAGGAGGACCACCTTGAGGAAGGAAAAGCCTTTTTCTCTAGTAGAATCTCAGATTGACTTGTGCAGAGCTGAGTGGAGGGTGACTTTGAGTCTTTGTCTGCCTTTCTGCCTTAGGTTGCCAGCAGAGAGAGAACTAGGGCAGGGGGCTCCTTAATGCCTGGGTGATGCCCAAACCTGTAAATCAAAACCAGCAAAACATCATTTCCCACATACCCTCAAGACTTATCCTTTGTGAAAGTCTTCATATAAAGCTTTGTCTGTATCCCTTAGGATTCACTTCTGGACATAGCATTCTTTCCTTCTGCAATTTCTTTAAAATCCAGATCTGCCAGCTGCAAAGAGCAGCCATCTGCATTCAGGCAAACCAGTTACTCCTTTTCATATGAAGGCAAGAAACAATGGAACAGGTAAACCGATGTCTTTATCCTGGGAAGCCAAGAGGAATGATGCAAACCAGGCACAAAGCCCAGAAACTGTTACCAGGATACATGGCTGCTGGGGAGCAAAGGTCACAGAACCATGGAAAGGGTTTCACAAATGACTAATTAGTTTTAATTTATTTCTCTTTATAAAAAGATTGCCTCGGGCTCACCAGGACTTACTATTTGTCAAGTTTTAATCTCTCTCACTCCTATACCACATTTTATATTAGTTTTACACATTATCTCGTCTGATGGGGAGGAAGCACTGAGGAATGCAAAGGTCCAGACCCTTCCCTCTATTGAAAGCAGTTCTGAAGGGCTTGCCCAGCTCCAGAACTCCCCCTGGGATCAGCTGAGGCCTCTGAGGCAACAACATCGTAATCAACCGTCCCCTTTGCCAATCCTGCCTCACTCCCACTCTTGGAGGTGTTGGTTTTGATAGTACTCCCCAGTAAAATTCTTTGTGTGTGTCCAAGGAAAACTGCAGCTGGACCGCAGTCAAAATGGTAAAAAACATTTTATTCTGGGATAGGAGAAACATTATTCCAATGGGAGAAAAAAGACCTCTGTATAGAATTGGGCTCAATGTCAAATATAAGAAGGATAGTTGGCAATTTATAGCCAAGAGCAAGTGGGGTCAGTGGGTTTAAAATACTAAAAGGAAACTAAGGGAAATTCTGACTAAATCAACTTGACAAGATTTTTGCTGAGGGCAGACAAGGGAGATCAAATATCATTACCTGGAGGATGTTAGGGGATGAAGAATTTGATCAGGTATTGAGGGTGAGCAGATATCAAGGGTGGAGGATTCTGTCTAAGTTGACTTATTAGGATTCTTGCTAAAACTGGGTGATGCAGGCTTGACAAGGACAAACACTGAAACCCAAGGTCAAAGCTTAGTTAAGAAGAGGCCTTAAAGGAGACTACAGCTAGCAATCGGTCAAGGAGAGTCTGTCACATGCAAATTTCTGTCTGTTTCCTGGGGAACCTGACCTATGAAGGTAACATAGAGTCATCAATTAACCGTATTTTTCTAGACAGACACAGACACACACTTCTATCTATTCTTATTGTCACTTTATTGTTTTTTAAAAATACTTTAATTCCAACAAAGAAAGAAGCCCATCTCAGAATAAATTAAAAATGCTTTGAATCAAATGTTTAATTAAAAAACAAAACCACTGCTTAAACAAAGATTTCTTATATAGGACAGAAACCATAAGCCTGAACCAGTTTAAAACTCTGCACTTTGAATGTCACACAGACCATAAGCCTGAACCAGTTTAAAATTCTGTTCTTTGAATGTCACAGATTAGGAAAAAAATATTTGCCAAAAACATTTCTGACAAAGAATTTCTTTCCAGAGTATGTAAAGTACTCTCACAAAGCCATAAAAATACAAATAACTCAATTTTTTAAGTAAAATGACCTCTTAATCAAAAAAGAGATACAGATGGCAAATAAGCCCATAAAAACATCATTAGTTATTAGGGAAATACAAATTAAAACCACAGTGAAGTATCACTATACACCCATTAGGCAAAGACAAAACACCAAAAAGCAAACCCTGATAATATCAAGTTCTGACAAGGATATAGAGTAAATTGAACTCTCAACACATTGCTGGTAGGAGTGCAAAATAGGATATCCATTTAGGAAAACAGTTTGATTTTTTTTTAAAATAATTTTAAATATTTACCATATGACCCAGCTATCCTACACCTAGATATTTACTCTATTGAAATAAAACACATGTTTACACAAAGATCTGTATACAGATGTTTATAGCAGTTTATTCATAATTTCCCAAAACAGAAAACAATCTAAATGTCTATCAACTGAATGGGTAAATAAATTATTGTCCTACCATACAGTGGAATACTACTCAGCAGTTAAAAGAATGAATTAAAGATACACACAATAACGTGA
Source organism: Madoqua kirkii (assembly GCA_006408675.1). NCBI lineage: Eukaryota > Metazoa > Chordata > Mammalia > Artiodactyla > Bovidae > Madoqua > Madoqua kirkii. Next base: position 5,281 of record SJYC01005464.1, on the reverse strand, counting down.
ATCAATCTCAATTAAATGAAGCAAAGGAAGCCAGACATAAAAGGCCACGTACTGTATGATTCCACTACTGGGAAAAAAACCTATTGGGAGAAAAGTTAGATCAGTGTTTGCCAGGGCCTAGGGGAGAGATTTACTTTAAATTGTCAAGAGGGAATTGGAGGGTGTGATGAAAATGTACCACAGCTTGATTAAGGTGATGGTAACACAAGGTATTACCAGTTGCTATGTTTCAACACACATCAAACCAAACTCAACTGCATTATCCTTACCTTTTGTAGGTTTTTCCACAGACTAGTGAAAACTATCAGCTACCGACACTGACCTGTGGGTATGAAGGGAAGCAGGGAGAACAGTCAGTGGCTACAGGATCACAAAAGGTTCTTTCTGGATGGATGGAGACTGGAGCATGTGTATAGACCAAAGGGAAGGAGGTAGTTTTTGAGCAGAGACACCAAAGCCACTGGAGATGGGGGGAGGCTGACTGATGGAGTGAAAAGACTACAATAATCAGAATTCTTGATGTCAAACAACATAAACTCAATTCAAACTACCTTAAGCCAAAAGCAAAGTTTGGAGCTCACATAATTCAAAAATCCAAAATTTAAAAACAGTGCTGTCAGTACTTGTCTTAGCTCGGGCTGCTGCAAATACCATAGTCTGGGTGGCTTAAACAAAAGACAGCTATTTCTCATTGTTCTCTAGACTGGGAAGTCTGAGATCAGGGTGCCAGCATGGTCAGACTCTGCTGAGAGCCCTCTTTCTGGCTTACAGATGGCTGATGGGGAGAGAGAGAGAGAAAGAAGAAACCCTCTGTTCTCTTTTTATAAAGGCACTCATCCCATAGTGAAGACTCCCATCTAAACTTAATTACCTCCCAAAGATACCCGCCCCCTCCAATCTCCAAATACCATCACATTGGGAATTAAGGCTCCAACATATGTTTTTCAGGGAGATACACATATTCATTCCATAGCAGAACTCTAGCTCTATTTCCCAGCATCTTTTGCCTTTCCCTCACTCAGCCTTGTTCTTAGGCAGGCTCACTTCAAAAAAGATGACCAGACTTGGGACTTCCCTGGTAGTCCAGTAGTTAAGAATCCACCTTTCAATGCAGTGGATGTGGGTTCAATCCCTGGCGGGGTGTGGCATATTCAATCCCACATGCCATGGGGCCCCACGCTGTAACTACTGAGTCCTTGGATCCTGTGTGCTGCAACCAGGACATGACCCAGTCAAATATTTTTTTTTCAAGTAGGACGACCAGGTTTACATTGGTTTTACAACGGATAGTCTCAGAAAACAAAACCCAAAATACTCCATCCTGCAGTGCTCATTATCCAATCTTGAAACAGATTTTAAGTAGCTGCATTTGGGTTGTGGGCCCACTTCGTGCTAGGGAAAGCAGAATCTCATCACTAACTGCCCAAAGCACATGGGAAAGGGAAGGGGTGATTACAAAAGTAAGGAACACAGATCAGAGAGACGAAATTATGGCAGATGTTGATCATAGATCTACGTTGAGAGGGGAGAGAATTGAAAGGACAAGTGAAAAAAACTGCTTTCCTAAAAGGATTCCTTCCTTTGAGACAGATGGGAATGAGGTAAGGATGAATGAAATATAGGAAAGGTGGGTGGTTTTTATTGGGGAGAGGGGTGGTTCTGAGGTGGGAGGTAAAAAATTCTATCCATCCTTTAAGGCTCAGTTAAAATATGTTCTCCAAGAAATTGTACCCACACTGGAAGGTATCTCACACTCCTCCAAGCTTCAAGGCACAGGGGGCCACTCCTATAGCCCCCAGCATAGTAAGATTATCAGGTTTACATGCTGCTAATTATTCTGTTAGTCACATCAACCAGGTTCCTGCCTTCAGAGACCAACTATTTAAATAGCAAGTAGAAGTGCTGATTTCCTGAGGTTTTTGAGTTTTGAAAAGTGAGTAGTAGAAGTTTGGATGGAGACTGATTTACTTAAAAATTTATCTGAATCTATTCAGTTCCTGAGTTTGGGTAGTGAAAGTTCCGATTAAGAGTTTGAATAGGGTGACCCCGTTGTGCCCTTGTGCGCATGAATGCGCATGTCCGTGTGGCCCTGTTCACTTGCCTGCTCTATCATACTCTCTTGAAGGCAGAAGCCTTGTGTGACTAATTTTCATGTTTCCACATGTCCATAATGTGGTGGGTGCTCAGTATTTGTTAAGTGGATAAATAAAAACTCCTGGCTTTCTTTTCCCTGCTTTTCTTTCTTCCTACTAAACTTTATTGCTCCATTAAGATAATTAAAGGTGAAACCAAAAGAACAGCTTTAAGAACTGCTCTTGTGATTGGGACTGCTTTCAGCTGCCATGGTAAGCACGTGCTTTTCTTTCTCTGCAAGCCCAGCCCCCACTGGACAAAACCTGAATCAATTTCAGAGATGGATTTTGCTGCTTGTGTAAAATGTTCTGGCTTCTAGTCAAATGGACATTGCAGGAGTATATTAAAATGGCTTTGTTCTCCACACCAATGAATTCATTTAAGCTGCACAGAGTTTCGATTTCTTAGTACCTTTTGGGAGGGTAGAACATAGGGAAATTAAATCATAATTGTATGAAAACTGCTGAATCAGGAATACCTGGGTGGTAAACAACTCGCTGAACTGCTTTAGTGCATCTGGGATAAGTGAGCACGTGGGTTATTGTGCCTGAAACCTGTTTCCATTATAAGAACTGTACACGCCTTGCTTAAAGGGGAGCAATAATAACAACAAGTAACCTTGAACATATAGTACTGGCTCTGCTGCTTGTTCTTCATTTGTGACTCTATCCTTAGATAAGACAGACTCAGAACCCCAACAAAAAGACTGGAAGATCCTGATAATGGCTGAAACATCTTTGTTTCTGCATGCATCCCTGTGAATGAGGCTAGCATGAACAGAGTTGGCATTCAATAAATATTCACTGAAGGAGTGGATGAGTAAAGAAAGAGACTCCACTGCTAGAGAGCAGAGCTAAGACATTTCCCCAGGAGGAGGCAAAGAAACACAGTCCCTAGAACTGTATTCCAGGACTCAGGAATTTGGAGAAAGAGAAGAAATGCACATTTCTGATGGTGGATTAAGGATGGAGGTTAAGACTTCCTTGGTGGCGCAGAGGTTAAGAATCTGTCTGCTAATACAGGGGTACAGGTTCGATCTCTGGTCCAAAAAGATTCCACACGCCCACCACATGTGGAGCCGCAAAGCCCATGCACCACGACTGCCGAGCCTGCATGCTGCAGCTGATGAAGGCTGGGGGCCTAGAGCCTGGGCTCCACAGCAAAAGAAGCCACTCAGTGAGAAGCCCACACATTGCAACGAAGAGCAGCCCCCTCTCGCTGCAACTAAAGAAACAGCAACAAAGACCCAGCGCAGCCAAAATATTAAAAAATTAATAATAAAATTAATTAACTAATTAAAAAGTTTTAAATGAATAGAGGTTAGTCAGCTTCAAAATAGGTACTTTCATATTCAATTCATGACAGCTACAAGCATTACTTGTTTAAATGGGACAGACTAGTTGGCAAGAACATTGGATGTAATTTCCGCTTGTATTTCTCATGAGCTCAGTGGCCTCTGACATGCCTTGCAATTCTCTTGAGCCTCAGTTTCCTTGCTTGTAAAATGGATATAATCCATAGGGGCTTAGTGAGAATTAAACACTATATATAAACATGTGTAAGACTGAATCTGACGTATTTAGTCATTCAACAAATATGTGTGTGCCAGGTACTATGTGCTTAAACTGAGTTTTGAAGAAATGTCAGTTACATACACAAAAATGGCATGGTCAACATGTGCAAAGGCAAGGTGACATGAAACTACTAATGTGGTTTGTTTAAAGAACTCAACTGACTGTTTAAAGAACTCAACATACAGATAGATGTACCAAAAAGATAAGACCTTATCCCTTAAAGAGTTTAGTCTAGAGGGAAAGATTTGTGTATTTTGAGAACTGAGAGAAGTATGGATGGAAAAGTATAGGACCAAGAAGAAGAAAGTCTAAATCAGTTTCTGGAGCATAGGAACACTTCCTGGGAGAGGCAATGCTTAAACTGAGTTTTGAAGAAGTATAAATTACATAGACGAAAATGGGGAGGTCATTCCAGAGAGAGTGGTCAACATGCACACAGGCAGAGTGGCATGAAGCCACTGACTGTTTAGGGAGCTACATGTACTGATGTTTCAATGACTGGAGCAAAGGGTGGCGGGGGTGGGGGGACAGGCAGCAGAGAGGGTGAGAGAGGCAGGCAGGGGCCAGATCAGGAAGAACTTCGGGTGCCAGGCTTGCAGTGCACAGCCTGGGAGGCTGTAAATGGAGACCTAGAGCCTGGGCTCTTGACGCCATGGAGCTTCTTCATAATAGTTCTGGACTATGTACTCAGACTTTTATATGAGAAAGAAAAAAAATCCAAAACTACTCTGTTGTTTAAACTTTGAAATCACCAATATTAAATCACACAGGGGTCACCAACCTATGGGAGAGAGTTGAAACCACAAATATGGACCCAGTCACCCAGGGGCTGAGTGCAGTGAGAGGTGCAGAGGATAACAATGGAGCTTTGAAGACAGGTTCTTCAAGGCTTCCCTCACATTCTTCCCTCCATCACTGCTGAAATGTTCCTTTACTGTTTGTCCTTTTCCTTCTCACCCTGCCCCCGGGATGAGAATAAGCCTTCTCTACTCAACCACTGCCGTTCCCTCACAGACGTCGTTCTCCAGCCATAAAGATTCACAGTTGTGTTGGGGGCGAGGAAAGCAGCAGCAAGGATTTTAACAGCTCTAATGAGACATAATTCATGTATCATATAATTCAGCATTAAAGTGCACAACTCAATATTTTTCACTGTTTTCACAGGGTTAGTCAACCATCACCACAATTGAATTTTAGGACATTTTTAGCCTGCAAAAGAGATGGGATTTGATGCCCATTCGCATCTGTTCCCCATTCCACAGCAATAACTTAAAAATTATTTTATGTATCGGGGTATAGTTGATTTACAGTGTTGGGTTTGTTTCTTCTGCACAATGAAGTGAATCCGCTGTATGTATACATACATCTCCTCCTTCTTGGACCTCCCTCTCACCCCCTACCCCCATCCCTCCCCTCATCTATACAGCATCTTCCCACGAGCTAAATGTTTACAAGTGGTGGTGTGTCTATGTCAACCCCGATTTCCCAGTTCAGCCCACCCCCTCCCCTCCTTCCACCCTGCCCCGCACATCTCCCTTCCCCACCCCCGCCTCCCCCTGCCTCCCCCCCACCGC
>SJYC01005463.1:0-14207 GCA_006408675.1 Madoqua kirkii | reverse complement strand
CCCAGGCCCATCCATCTAAGTCACCACAGAGCACCAAGCTGATCTCCCTGCACTGAACAGCAGGTTCCCACTAGCTATGTATTTCACACATAGTAGTGTATATATCCCCTCTCAATTGATCCCCCATCTCCCCCACCACCTGCACATGTCCATTCTCTACATCGGCATCTCTGTTCCTGCCCTGCAAAGGTGCAGAACATCTGTACTGTTTTTCTAGATTCCACATATATCCACCACAGTAATTTTTAACTTAGCCATTGTTGGAGCTGAAGTAAACCAACTAGTAAAACCAATGCCTTAGGCACAGAAAGCAGAGAATGACAAGCCTGAGGCCGATGAGGTTCAGAGAGATTCAGATACCTGCCCAAGGTGACGCAGAAGTGACAGAACCGGTCTCCTGGCTTTCCCTTTGATGCCCTTTCACTTTTTAAAATACTGCTATAGGCATTCCATGAGGACTTTGAACGGAAGTGATTAAGGGATCATGGCAGAATCAGTTCAGTTCAGTTCAGTCACTCAGTCGTGTCCAACTCTTTGCGACCCCATGAGTCGCAGCACCCCAGGCCTCCCTGTCTGTCACCAACTCCTGGAGTTCACTCAGACTCATGTCCATCGAGTCTGTGATGCCATCCAGCCATTTCATCCTCTGTTGTCCCCTTCTCCTCCTGCCCCCAATCCCTCCCAGCATCAGGATCTTTTCCAATGAGTCAACTATAATGGCCTTTATTTTCTTGAGAAATAATTTCTAAATTACAAACATGTTGCAAGAATACTATAAACTCCCATATGCCCTTCACCCAGATTCCCCAATTGTTCACATTTTAACACATTTGTCTTGATTCGCCCTGTATATTTATATACTTTAATTTTTTCCGAATGATTTTAGAAGTTGTAGACACAATGTCTCATTATCCCGTAATACTTTAGTATGCATTTTCTAAAAACAAGGACATTCTCTGATATAACTACAGTACAAACATTGAGACAATGTTACTGTCTAATCCACAAACAACTTCAAATTTTGCCACCTGTCCCAGTAATATTTTTTATGGGTCTAGACGTCAATCCAGGCTTATGGGTTGTGTTTAATTATTGTTCATCTCTTTGGTCTCCTTTAGTTTGGAATAGTTTCTTAGGCTTTTTGGGGGCTGTATGTCTTTGACATTTGCTAAGAGTACAGCCAGTGATTCTGCAGAATGTGCTTCGGTTTGCCTTTGTCTGATATTTCCTCATGATTAGCTTTAGGTCATGCATTTTTCGTCAGGGCCACCAGAGAGCAGGGCTTTGATCTTCACGGTGTATCACATCTTGGGTGCATGACGTCCCGTTGTTCTCCTACTTGTGCCATCAGATGTGGGCACTTGGTTAAGCTGGTTCTTCACAGTAAAGTTAGTTAATAAGCATTTTGTATTCATAAGTATTTTATTGGGAGTTACTGTGAGATGATGTGAATATTCTGTTCCTCATCAAATTTTCCCCCACTATTTACCATCCACTGGTGATTCTTGCCTAAATTACATTTTATTATGGTAGTGGCTAACCCACGATTTTCTTTTTTTTTTTAAGATTTGTTTATTTATGGCTGCACTGGGTCTTCACTGCTGCACACACGCTTTCCCTGGTTGTAATGAGCAGGGGCTGCTCTTTGTTGTGACACATGGGCTTCTCATTGCAGTGGCTTCTCTTGTTGCAGAGCACGGGCTGTAGGGCACCCTCGCTTCAGTGGCTGTGGTTCCTGGGGTCTAGAACACAGGCTCAGTAGTTGTGGTACATGGGCTTAGTTGTTTTTCGGTATGTGGGATCTTCCTGGATCAAGGATCAAATCTGTGTCCCCTGCACTGGCAGGTGGATTCTTAACCACTAGATCCCCAGGAAAGCTCATAACCCCTGATTTTACAATTCTATCGTTCTTTCCATATTTATTAATTGGGGTTACACTGTGAGGTAGAGCTTTCTTATTTATTTATGTGTATCATTTTAGATTCATGGTTCCTATTTTTTATGACAGGTTGTAACATATTAGTCTTGATATATATTTTGATTCCTCAGTTCAGTTCAGTCACTCAGTTGTGTCTGACTCTTTGTGACCTCATGAATCACAGCACGCCAGGCCTCCCTGTCTATCACCAACTCCTAGAGTTCACTCAAACTCACGTCCATTGAGTCAGTGATGCCATCCAGCCGTCTCATCCTCTGTCGTCCCCTTCTCCTGCCCTCACTCTTCGCATGAGGTGGCCAAAGTACTGTTAGCATCATTCCTTCTAAAGAACACCCAGGGCTGATCTCCTTTAGAATGGACTGGTTGGATCTCCTTGTAGTCCAAGAGATTCTCAAGAGTCTTCTCCAACACCACAGTTCAAAAGCATCAATTCTTCAGTGCTCAGCTTTCTTCACAGTCCAACTCACATCCATTCATGACCAGTGGAAAAACCATAGTCTTGACTAGACGGAACTTTGTTGTCAAAGTAATGTCTCTGCTTTTGAATATGCTAGATAGGTTGGTCTTAACTTTTCTTCCAAGGAATAAGCGTCTTTTAATTTCATGGCTGCAATCACCATCTGCAGTGATTTTGGAGGCCCCCCCAAATAAAGTCTGACACTGTTTCCACTGTTTCCCCATCTATTTCCCATGTGCCCTCAATTTGGCCAATGGAAGACTCTTCAGCTGAGTCCTTTTGATATTATTCCTGAGCTTTACCTTACTTTCTGGAAAAAGATGGGCTTCCCTAGTAACTCAGATCGTAAAGAATCTGCTTGCAGTGCAGTAGACCTGGGTTTGATTCCTAGGCCAGGAAGATTCCTTGGAGAAGGGAATAGCAGCCCACTCCAGTATTCTTGCCTGGAGAATTCCATGGACAGAGGAGCCTGGCAGGCTACAGTCCATGGGGTCACAAAGAGTTGGATACAACTGAGCGAATAACATACATATACACCGGAACAAATTGTTCCAAGTTCACCTTGTACACCCACTGCCCTAGCTCTGTATGCTATATAGAGCTGCTATAACAAATCATCACAGACCTTGTGGCTTCAAACAATGGAGATTTATTCTCTTACAAGTTTGGAGGCCAGAGGTTGGAAATGTGTATCACTGGGTTGAACTCTAGATGTCAGCAGGACCACGCTCCCCCTTGGAGGCTCTAGGGTAGAAGCCCTCCTTTGCTTCTTCTAACTTCTACTGCCTCCCAGCATTCCTTGGCTTGTGGCCATATCCCTCTAGTGTCTGCTTCTCGGCTCACATGATCTCCTGCTCTTCCATCTACAATTTCTTTTTCTGTTTCTCTCTTATAAGAATTCTTGGAATGTAGGGTCCACCCACGCAGTACAGGATAATCTCGTCTTGAGAGAAACTTAATCCTATCTGCAAAGACCCTTTCTTCAAATAAAGTAACATTTGCAGGCTCTAGGGATCAAGATGTGGATATTATTTGGTGGGTTAGTTTTAGCCGAGCACATCTTAGAGTCAGTCATTTCTCAAAGGAGTGCTGGGTTCTTTGTAATGGAGAAAGATATTTTACAAGATATTCATATCTTGGCTTAAGATATGAATGCTCGGTATGCTCTTGCTACTTGGATGCCTTTATTTCCAGACATTCTATGCAGATAGAGCTAGGAAATTACAGAGATAGACAGATAGACAGACAGGTAGATAGATATTGTGTATATCTGTACACACGTAGGACTGCATCCCACGGGCCTACAAGCCCAGCTTCAAGCCCAAAGAAAGAAACTGGAATCAGTAACAGACGCTTCAGTGGTTTAGTGGATGGGGGAGCTTACACGTCTGAAGCAAGGTCCTAGAGCGACACCCCACTGTTTGTGGCAAACAGTGGGCAGGACGTGGTGGCAGTCTTTACTCTAAAGGAAAGGGGAGATTATGGGTTATAGGGAATTAACATCAGGTGGCTCATTATTTACAGGGGAAACCAGTAGAGAGGTATACCCTTCACCACTCCTTTGATGAAAAACAATCACCAGCTGGGGCTGGGGCAAGTAGTAGGAAAGTCAGTCATGTGCAGGGTACAGGTGAGACAGAGAGCAAGAGAGCATCTTAAGTGACCTAACTATGCAGTATATGTATACCTATCTGGGTATATATCTACACACACAGACATAAATACATATAAATCTAATTTATTCATTTAAAAACCAGGAGCTCACACACAAACCTTCAATTCCAATCCTCTAGTACAGAGTTTATTCTAGTCTTCTTCCTATTTGGAGCTTGACTATAGATTTGTCCAGCAGTGAGAGGCTTGGCTCCCATTATCCTCAATATTCTTATTATTTGATCTGTTCCCTTCTAACCAATTTCCCAACCATGCCAGCGAAACCCACATAAACCCTGTTGCTGCCAGCCACACTGGTTATAAAGGATGAATCCCATCCTCCCTAAGAAGGATTAAAACACCTTCATTTGTGATCTTACATTTGTTATGTGCAGAGAGATGTCCTCAAGCCCCAGAAATGAATGATTTTTATAATCCAACATCCTGAAGTAGCTCCATCTTAAATGCTTAAAGATGACAGTGAAGGTTCAGAAGATCCCCTACGCAGCATGCATATTCACATTAATGGTGCATTTTTCACATCCTTTAAAAAATGTGAATTACCAGACACATTGAATCTTAAATTGCTTATAGACGTAAAATGTTTTCAGCTGGATGAACACCTTTGTATTTTAAAACCCTAGAAAACCCCGGGGGGGAGCAATTTTCAAATCCACTCAGACATACTAACAGATGATTTTGCCCCTCACTAACTCCCTTTCTGATGTTGTTAATGGGAGGGAGGGCAGGTTCAGCAGTGTCATTTAAATTCTAGACAAACATTGGAGTTATAACTCTATTGTGTAATATCATTGTCTAAAACGTAAAGTGGTTTTCTACCGGGAAGCAGAGACTGGATGGTGGTGGGATGCAAGCAGAGAGAAATTAGTGGATAAGAACGAATTTGGGTGACTCTTCCAGGCAAAATTCTTTGGGCACATTTTTACTCTGTGGTCTCTGCATTAAAGAAACCAAACCAAACCAAAAGAGTGTGTGAGTGTGTGCATGTGCGTGTGTGCACATGCATATGTGTGTGGCTATCTTAGCTGTGTCAATCCCTGGGCTGCTTAAACATTAATAACATTCCAAAAATGCAACAGATTTTGTTTTTGTTGCTATGGCGTATGCCAGGCATCTGGGGTGAGACAAGGAGAATGGAAACCTGAAAGCCTCCTGAAACTGTGGAAGGATGACAGTAACTTCTGGTAGCAGGAACTGGGTTTCATTTTCCCCTTCAGTTAGAAATGTTTGGAAATTAAAGGGAGGACATTCAAAAGGGGGAAAAAAAGCTCTGGTGACCACACACCACAGTTTTAGAAGAAGGAAGACGTACATCAGGACACAGAGGAAATGACATGGCAGATTTATTTTTTCCCCACAAGGTCTAGATCTGTGGTGTGACTATAAAGCAAGTAGAATCTCTTTAACAGTACACAACTTACTTAAACATTCAAAGGAGTTGTACCCACTTCAAAGTGGCCACCCAGGGAGCCTATGCACAACATTATGAGACTGTAATCTTTTAGAACATTTTGTAAACATCTTCTGAAATTGACTTCAGAGTCATTTAATGAGCCATATAAAATTTTAGACTCGTGTCTATAGCAACGATTATTTTTTTTCCCACCCAAACTAGAATTTCCAGCCATTTATTATCCACTTTCATTCTTCTCATTTGTCTTTAAAAGACTTGGAATTTTCTTCAGAGATCACTCTCAAAAATCTTTTAATGCAATTCAAAGGATCATGTCATCAGTGATAAGTATGATATTAAGAACTACTTATTGGGATTCCTGGGATATGCAGATACTTAACATGCATTTTACCTGATCTTTTTTTTTTCTCATTTTGCCAGTGAGGAAACTGAGGCTCAGGGGGAGATTAAGCAACTGGGTCAAAGTTACATAGTTAAAAAATGACGGAACTGGATTTGCACTCAGGTTACCTGTTTTAAAACAAAGCTCAAGCTTTTTGCCCTATGCTACTAGAACCCTCCTGCCGATGCAGGTTTGATCCCTGGGTGGGGAAGATCCCCTGGAGGAGGACATGGCAACCCACTCCAGTATTCTTGCCTGGAGAATCCCAAGGCTGCTTAAACATTAATAACATTCCAAAAATGCAACAGATTTTGTTTTTGTTGCTATGGCGTATGCCAGGCATCTGGGGTGAGACAAGGAGAATGGAAACCTGAAAGCCTCCTGAAACTGTGGAAGGATGACAGTAACTTCTGGTAGCAGGAACTGGGTTTCATTTTCCCCTTCAGTTAGAAATGTTTGGAAATTAAAGGGAGGACATTCAAAAGGGGGAAAAAAAGCTCTGGTGACCACACACCACAGTTTTAGAAGAAGGAAGACGTACATCAGGACACAGAGGAAATGACATGGCAGATTTATTTTTTCCCCACAAGGTCTAGATCTGTGGTGTGACTATAAAGCAAGTAGAATCTCTTTAACAGTACACAACTTACTTAAACATTCAAAGGAGTTGTACCCACTTCAAAGTGGCCACCCAGGGAGCCTATGCACAACATTATGGAGACTGTAATCTTTTAGAACATTTTGTAAACATCTTCTGAAATTGACTTCAGAGTCATTTAATGAGCCATATAAAATTTTAGACTCGTGTCTATAGCAACGATTATTTTTTTTCCCACCCAAACTAGAATTTCCAGCCATTTATTATCCACTTTCATTCTTCTCATTTGTCTTTAAAAGACTTGGAATTTTCTTCAGAGATCACTCTCAAAAATCTTTTAATGCAATTCAAAGGATCATGTCATCAGTGATAAGTATGATATTAAGAACTACTTATTGGGATTCCTGGGATATGCAGATACTTAACATGCATTTTACCTGATCTTTTTTTTTTCTCATTTTGCCAGTGAGGAAACTGAGGCTCAGGGGGAGATTAAGCAACTGGGTCAAAGTTACATAGTTAAAAAATGACGGAACTGGATTTGCACTCAGGTTACCTGTTTTAAAACAAAGCTCAAGCTTTTTGCCCTATGCTACTAGAACCCTCCTGCCGATGCAGGTTTGATCCCTGGGTGGGGAAGATCCCCTGGAGGAGGACATGGCAACCCACTCCAGTATTCTTGCCTGGAGAATCCCATGGACAGAGGAGCCTGGCAGGCTACAGTCCATCGCATCGTACAAGAGTCAGACAGGACTGAAGCGACTTAGCATGCAAGCACACACACCTAAAGGAGCTCTCCACTTTTCTTTGAGAATTGGCATTTTAACCCTAGAAACATGTGGTGACCCCCGCAGTGTTCATTTCAAAGGCACAATGCTCATCTGATTGTATACATTCTAGTTTATTTGTTTAAAATCTGTCTCATTTTATTGTCAGAGCTCACGTTTTTCTGTCACAAAGAAAATGTTTACAACTGAATGTATACTTGGGTGTTACCCACAAATGCTGATGGTAAATGTTAATTTTACCATTTAGAACAATGAGTCTCAGGAACTGGAGGTGGGGGGGATGGGAGCTCAGACTCCCACGTGCCAGCCCACCCGCATCTCAGGGGGGCCGGGTTGTAGATATGGTTTGAAAACAAAGCAATGCTTTGTTCTAGTGCTTTTTTTTCTCCCCTGATACTTAACGCTGAATTTCAGAAAATGAAAGCAGGGCGTGCGATGTTTTAAAGTTCATCAAGTGGGAAAACGTTTGTTTGTTTGTTTAATGCAGGGATTTTAAATAAGTTTGCAAAAAATACTATTGGAAGGAAAACACAATCTGCTTTAATATTTTAGAAATTTTTGCCTCGGTGCAAGAGAACACTGACTGGTAAAAGCAAGAGGTAAGGAGGTCAAAGAAGACGCCCATTGTTTAATAATTCAAAGCAAACCCTACTTATTATGCCTCTAAAAATCATTATTGTTCTGAGAGGGGAGCTGGGGAGAGGAGAAGCAGCCTCTGGGCACAGACGGAAGACGGAGCAGTGTGTGAAGTTCCAGGAGCTGCAGACTTTCAAACCTGCTCCCTCCTCTTGATTGAACCCTGGCGTGAGAGACAAATGCTCTTGAGCATCTGCTGTGAATGTCGGGGATTCTTTCTGAGCAGATTTGTAGCTGCCGTGTAAACAGCTGGGTTTATGAAATGGCCCCATTTGCACCAGCCTCTTGTTTGATGAAGGATTTCAGTGTGTGGCCTTGTGTGGCTGAGAAGGTCAGGGTGGCTGATTGTTTGCTGGGTAAAATGCTGCATTTAGAAAGTATTGTGTGTTCAGACACTTGAGTTTCCACTCTCCTTTGGTACCAGTATTTCCATCCCAGCTTTCCTCTGTATTCCTCTTAGTCTCAATTATTTGTGACTAGAAGGACAGTAAGATTTATAGTTTCCAGAAACCCTCCTGCTTTATTCACCCACGTCCTTTCAGGACATAGCATTGTATCTGGCACCTGGTAGGTACTCAGTGAATGAATAATCCAAAATCTCTTGGCTGTATCCTGCTCGGACTCTGAGCTGGTCATTACCCAAAGCTCAACTGAGTTCATTGGGTCAAATTCCAAAGAAAACAAGAGAGTCAGTTTTCAATGATGTATTGGCAGTGTGCCATTGCCAGGCCCTTCTTGCTGCCATTTGGAAAGCAAACTACTGGTTACCCTGCCAGGCTTTTGGAAGGAAATTAGCACTTTGACATACCACCCTCAAAGGGACTACCAATCCCTTTTCTGGAAATGCAAAATCTGGATTTCCTATTGGGCTAAAATCTTGGGCTTAGCACCCTTGGGGCGGAAGCCCGGGGTGTGGGGTGGGGTGTGGGAGGTGAGCCCTGAAAGGCAGCCTTCAGCGTGGCCTGCACAGCAGTTCTCTGGAGGGGGTCCTCGATTCAAGCCCAAGGGGTCATCCATGGGCTGGACTGGAGAAAGGATCAACCACAAACTGGGAATTGATACGTTGGGAGCAGAGGACACCAAAGCTGAAGAGAGGTCAGAGCAGGCTAGAGGCCGGGTCCTGTACGGAGGAGGAAGCCTGCCTTCCAGTTGTACTTCCTGGACTATAAAATTGCCAGTACTCAGGGAGGACAGTCAAAGAAGAGAAGTCAAGGAAGCAGAACCCGGCCACTGGGATCAGCGTGAGGGCATAGGACAGTGATGCTCAGAAGAACATTAAAATCATCTGGAGAATTTTGCAGTCCATGGATGTCAATCACAGCCTGCACGTCTGACTCTTTGGGGCCCCATAGACTGTAGCCCGCCAGGTTCCTCTGTCCATGGGATTCTTTCGGCAAGAATACTGGAATGGGTTGCCATGCCCTCACCCAGGGGATCTTCTTGACCCAGGGATTGAACCCACGTCTCTTATGTCTCCTGCCTTGGGTTCTTTACCACTAGCGCCACCTGGGAAGCCCATCAAGCACACCCCCACAGATCCTGATTTACTTGGTTGGAAGTGGGGCTCAAGTCTCAGTGGGTTTTAAAAGCTCCAGGTGATTCTAATGTACACTAGATGAAGCAAAAGTGAACAAAAAGCAGGAAGATGTGCTTATCCATATAATTTCTTGTCTCACAGCTGAGTCCTCTAACCTGCCTGTTGGTCCGGCTCATCCCAGGCACTGTGACATTGTCCCAGCCTAGTTCTAGTTCAGAGAAACTGAAGGAAGGTGATTTCCACAGATCAGGTGAGTGGGTTAATTGGGGCGGTCCCCTCCATTTTCTCCTTTGGACAGCCAGACCATGTCCTAAATCAACTGAAGCCTTGCATCATGAGCAGTGTGATGGAATTAACACATAAAACATTGGTTTAAATTCAGACTAGAGCTGCCAGTCGCAAATTAAAATACAGGAGACTAAATCCAGAGTTAATTTCAAGTTAATTCAAGTAAACAATGAATAATCTTTTTAGTAGAAGTAGGCACCATGCAATATTTAGAACATATTTATACTAAAAAATTATTTATCTGCAATGCAAATTTAACAGGGCGTCTTGTATTTTATCTGGCAAATCTACTTCAGACTCAAATGTTATATTTGAATTTAAGAGCATGAATAACTTTTTATAGTAAAGTTGAAAAGATTGGGTTAGTCTATATGAGTTAGGCTATTGCAAATGTCAAATTGCCAGAAGTGCCCACGTTTACAACCTGCTTTGCCAATGTAAGTAATAGGCCTCCTTTCACTCTCAAGAAGTGTTAAGTTTGAATGATGAATTATGTGGTCATTGTATGCATGGTGACCCAGACTGAAAATACCTGTCTGTACTCAGGAAAATGAGGATTTTCCTTGGTTAGTCCCGTAAAGGAGATGATCTCTGGTTTTCTTTCTGGAAGCCTGGACTAGCTATTGTTAAGCCTTATTGTGCCTTTCTGGCTGGGAGAGTAGGAGGACCCAGACTATGTGGAGGCCTGTAGGAGGTGAAGATGACAAATTCCTTCACTACCGCCAGCATGCCCTGCACCGTGCCAGGGGAGGTAAGAGCTGCAAACCTGACTCTTCCCTGGGTTGGGGAACCTCTCTCACTTGCCCACCAGGTCTGAAGACTAAGGCAAGTAGCCATAAAGCTGCTTTTTAAAAAATTTATTTTAAAATGTATTTTATTATTATTATTTTTTGGCCACACCTCACAGCTTGTAGGATCTTATTTCCTGACCAGAGATAGAACATGGGCCCTCAGCAGTGAAAGCGCAGAGTCCTAACCACTGGATGGCCAGGGAATTCCCAAGCTGCTTCTATTTTCACCTTTAACTGGTATGTTTATCTGCCCATAATGAACCATTTGTCTAGAGGAAAAAGAACATGTTCTCAATTCCACCTTTGGAGCTAGGAAATTAGTCTTTAACCAGATGAGCGCACTCAGCACTACACTAACTGCTGTTTGCTTCATTCTGTCCCCCTGTCTGTGTCCCTCTAACTCTAGCGGCCTGATCATACATCACAACTAAGGCAGCTGCGAAGAATCAGCCCTGGGCCGTGGCCCTGATTCAGATATTTATCAGGCTGCCTCCTTGTGTGCGTGCGCCATCCATTACTGAACAGCACATATTCCCAGAGTGCCTCAGCTTTATTCGCAGTTCTTGCTGTTGCCTCAGGTTTGCTTCCTTGCTTTGATCACCAGACTTCTCCCATTCACCAGACTTGCCCCGCCTCCATTGGTTCCCCTGCTTGACTTAGGGCTTTACAAATGAGTTACAGTGTTCTTGGAGCTGTAGGATGCCTAAGGTATACATTCTCTACTATCTTTGGTCACATGGGATCCCTCAGGACATTATACCTGAGACCCTGGGTAACCTATTCCCTGTTATCTAATTGGGAGCAGTATTCTGTCTGAGTGACAGCATTCCTAGCACAGCCGTATAACTCCAGCATTGCAGGCCAAACCAGCCTGGAAGTACCATATTTGGTCATATGTCTTCTCACCTGGAATAGCAGTCAGTCCAGTCTTTTCTCCACTTAGTCTACCTCTCCACGAACATTACCAGGAACGCTTGGCTTTGCCTTCCTGGTCCACACATCAGCTCCTGTAGAGCTGCTTCCTGGAAAGAAATAACAACCCTGATGAGTGCTTGCAGGTGATCTCCACACCTGCTGACCTCTGGACCCACAGAGTCCCCACCAGGGGAAGCTAACCTGTAAGGCTGGATTCCCTGCTGACATCTGGATGGCCTTGGAAGGCCAAAAGAAAAGAAAACCCCTATTTTTAACGATCATTTTGCTCAGATGGTAAAAAATCTTCCTATAATACAGGAGACCCGGGTTCAATCCCTGGGTCAGGAAGATCCCTTGGAGTAGGAAATGGCAACCCACTCCAATATGCTTGTCTGGAGAATTCCACGGACAGAGGAGCCTAGTGGGTTACAGTCTATGGGGTCGCAGAGTCAGACACAACTAAGCAACTAGCACTTTCCCTTCACTTGTTATGACTAGACCCACTTGCTATTCTTTGACATGTTGGACCAATTTTTTCATCCTCCCACTGAGCCACTGGGTTGCCTACAACTTCTTACAGGCCAGGATGGACAATGACAGGGAAGGTCCTCCCAGATGAGCCCCAGCCAGACTGAGTCCCAACTAATTCCATATGGCCTGGCCCATGCAAACACCTGCTCTGAGTTGCCAGACAGCCCAGTGCTGAGAGCTATTTCATGTCTGGATCTCCGTGGAACTCTAGTTTCCAAAGGCCCTGCTGCATACCCCGCCCACCTTCTAATATACCACCTGCTACCCTGGCTGGATAGTCCTGACAGTGAATTCTGGTCCTTTGTGTCTACCCGAGCCTGTGTGGGCACAGAGATTCTCCTATGTGGCCCTACTTCTTGACATATCTGTAGCTGGGCTACCACTGAGCACCTGGGCGCCACCATTCTTTTGATTTCGCCTTTCCAAATTACCTTCAGCCAAAGGCCTTCTGAGCTTTCATTCCAACAACATGTCAAAAAAAAAAAAAAAGACAGATGGAAGCGGGGAGAGTGTTCAGGCAACAGCAAGCACTGAGAGGTGCCAGAGAGAGCAGAGCATTATACCCGATAACCCTGGTTCCTGATAACCTTTCTGTGCCCTTTTCTCTTATCGCTAATTCACTGGGGCTGGAACACTGTGACTCAAACCTCCACAGTGGAACTGAAAATAGAAAGGCCAATACAGATTTTTCCCTATCCTCAGATAACTTAAAATAGGAAACCTTAAAAAAAAAAAATCTAAGTTTAGTGTTCTTCAATATTTCTAAAGAACTAATAAGTTGGATTGAGCATAATTTAATTTACCAAAAACTTTTATTTGTACATGTAAAAAAGAGTTTGACTACTGTATAAAGCTAAATACTAACCTAACTTGTTGGAGGACAAAGTTACAACATCTTATAAAAATAAGTAAATTCTACTGAACATTTAGTGAGCTGAACATTCTCTATATTTATTAATGACTTTTTTTTTGATGTAGACTATTTTTTAAAAGTCTTTATTGAATTTATTACAATATGGTTTCTGTTTTATGTTTTGGATTTTTGGCCACAAGGCATGTGGGATCTTAACTCCCTGACTAGGGACTGAACCCACACCCACTGCATTGGAAGAAATCTTAACCTCTGGACTACCAGGACGTCCATGAACATTCTCTATGTTTACTTTGCTTGCAAAGTCATGGGTAATCCAAAGTCATTTCCGATGTATATCAACCATCAGTTCAGTTCAGTCACTCAGTCGTGTCTGACTTTTGCAACACCATGGATCACAGTACGCCAGGCCTCCCTGTCCATCACCAACTCCCAAAGTTTACCCAAGCTCATGTCCATCGAGTTGGTGATGCCATCCAGCCACCTCATCCTCTGTCGTCCCCTCTTCCTCCTGTCCCCAATCCCTCCTAGCATCATGGTCTTTTTTCAATGAGTCAACTCTTCACATTAGGTGGCCAAAGTACTGGAGTTTAGGCTTTAGTGTCAGTCCTTCCAATGAACACCCAGGGCTGGTCTCCTTTAGGATAGACTGGTTGGATCTCCTTGCAGTCCAAGGGACTCTCAAGAGTCTTCTCCAACACCACAGTTCAAAAGCATCAATTCTTCGGAACTCAGCTTTCTTTATAGTCCAACTCTCACATCCATACAAGACTACCAGAAAAACCATAGCCTTGACTAGATGGACCTTTGTTGGCAAAGTAATGTCTCTGCTTTTGAATATACTATCTAGGTTGGTCATAACTTTCCTTCCAAGGAGTAAGCATCTTCTAATTTCATGGCTGCAGTCACCATCTGCAGTGATTTTGGAGCTCCCCAAAATAAAGTCCGACACTGTTTCCATTGTTTCCCCGTCTATTTCCCATGAAGTGATGGGACCAGATGCCATGATCTTCGTTTTCTGAATGTTAAGCTTTAAGCCAACTTTTTCACTCTCCTCTTTCACTTTCATCAAGAGGCTCTTTAGTTCCTCTTCACTTTCTGCCATAAGGGTGGTGTCATCTGCATATTTGAGATTATTGATATTTCTCCTAGCAATCTTGATTCCAGCTTGTGTTTCTTCCAGCCCAGAGTTTCTCATGATGTATTCTGTACAGAAGTTAAATAAGCAGGGTGACAATATACAGTCTTAACGTACTCCTTTTTCTATTTGGAACCAGTCTGTTGTTCCATGTCCAGTTCTAACTGTTGCTTCCTGACTTGCATATAGGTTTCTCAAGAGGCAGGTCAGGTGGTCTGGTATTCCCATCTCTTTCAGAATTTTCCACA
>SJYC01005460.1:0-20733 GCA_006408675.1 Madoqua kirkii | reverse complement strand
AACTTCTAGGTAGACCCTAGCTGCATATTATATCTGGTTTTGGACAATGGACACATATTATGTCTGCTAAAACAGGAATAGTGATGAAGATTCAACCTGCTGAGAAGAGTTTTAGAAGTCAAACACATCATATTGCTGATAGAGCTAATATTGTTGTTCAGTGGGTATATATATATATGGGTTATCTTTGTTTCCTTATTCAGGTACAGCAGGGTAGTCCTGTTTTCTGTCTCTTTGGCAACCACTGGGAACTGGTAGGCCTGGTCAGTGAGTCCTCAATGACCTGTTATGACCCAATTCTTGTCATCAAGACAGCGCCCTACCTACCTTGGATGAGACGACTTATCAAGGCATCCCAGAAGTCACTGGATCATATTTTTTCTCTACCTTGCAGTTTTTCTTCTAGGCTAGAACATGATAATCAAAATAGGATTAGCCCAAAAAATTCTTCTGCATTTTTGTCCTCCCATGGATTCTCTATACAGTCATGGACGGGAAACTTTGGCACTTTCCCACTGAACAGACAGCACTGGAATCCTCCTCCAGTGTTTTTTGGTTTAAATAATAGAGATTTTTTTCCTGGAAGTTCACAGTTATACCTTCAAAGCAGTCAGATCTCCTCAGCTAGCAATTCCCTAATGGTACAATCTTTGACCTCTCCTCTTGTTAAATTATGGGATACTTTACATACAGCTATGTCCTGGAATACTGCAGTAACTGATATTTCTGATCCTTCAGTTCTTTATCAACCTCTAAACACTCCAACACCAGATATATCTACACCCCGGAACCTTCTTCAGAGAGATACAATGAAATATAAATATAGAAATATGACAGATTCATTAAGATACTGGGATGAATATTTAGGTGGTATAATTGGGTTTTATACTCCACCATTAGATAATGCTGATGGATCACATATTATGTTTTCAAATGATGTAGATGTATCCCAAGTTCATTCTAAGATAAATGCTGTTCAATCTCAAGTTCAATATGGTAAGACATCTTTCCAAGGTCAACTTCTAAGCAGACGCTGGCTGCATATTATATCTGGATTTGGACCTTGGACACATAATATACCTGCTAAAACAGGAATAATGATGCAGATTCAACCTACTAAGAAGAGTTTTAGAACTCAAACACATCATGTTACTGATAGAGTTAATAATGTTGTTCAACTTGTAGCTTACAACATCAATCCATGGGTCCCTTTAATTTTTAATAAGGTTGAATTCTGGACTCATTCCATACTAAATGTAGAGGGATCCCAACATCCTACAGTATCTCCCACCTCAGAATCCTGGTTTCAGCCTGTCCTAAATACAGTTAAATCCCAAGGACCTATAGAAAACACAGATGAACACAGAATTCTCCCTGAATCTAAGCCAACACAATTTGGGGCTTCATCAACTGTTAATATGCTCCTTAACTTGGCTTCATCTACAAGTAATACTAACAGACCTGAGGCTCAGTATAAGGCCAGTATAGTCAAATTCTTAAGTCAAATGGATAGAATGAATATATTGAGTAAGCATGCTCCTTTTACAGTCAAAACCCAGATGCAGACTGGAGAAAGAACACGGTTTTTGATTCATACAGTTACTAGTATAATTGATCCTTTAACTGACTCTGAAGTTGATACAGTTGCACCATGGACTCAGCCTGTAGCTGATGTCCAAACCTGGATCCAGTCAGAAACCCAAATAGGAAGACCTTTGACTCTGCTGAAAGCTGATACCACAAAACCATGGTTACAGACTAAGGAAAGAATATATTGGATTCTCAGAGCCAAACTCAGACTGAAGAAGATAAATATAAACCTTGGATCCAGTCAGAAGCAGATGCAGTCAGATCCTGGACCCACTCAGAAATTGAAACACTCAGACCTTGGGACCTACCTGAAACTGGTACTTCCAGATATTTGTTCTTGACAAATTCTGACCAAATAATGCTGAGCACTCAGGCAGCCTTTAAAACACCCCAGATGTGGGATCAACCCAAAGTAGACACAATCAAACAAATTCAGTCTGAAGCTGGCAGCATCCAACAATGGACAAAGCCAGAGGAATATACTTTCAGACTCACAACAGAGTCTAAAATTAATACAGTTGCACCATGGACAAGATCTAAAGCTGATACTATCAGATTTTGGTTGCAAACACAAACTGACATAATTAGAACCTGGACCCAAACTGAAACTCAATCAATCATTTCTTGGCTTGAACCTGAAGCTATTAAAGTCAGACCTCCATTGAATACTCAAACTAATACATTTAAACCTTGGATTGAGAAAGAAATAGAAACTGTGCATTCCTGGGCCCAATCTGATGGTAATAAAGACAGATCATGGACTCAGAATGAAGCTGAAAATATTGAACCCTGGTTATGGGCTCAAATGGCAACAGTGACACTGTGGACAGAGCCAGTAATCAAAACATCCCACCAATGGCTACAGTCCAAAAAGGAAATGGTCAAGCCCTGGAGGCAGTTTTATAAGGTAGAAACCTGGACACAACATGATACTAAAACATTCAAGCCATGGAATAAGATTGAAAGTGATAAAGATAGATTTTGGACTAAATCAAAATCTGACACAATGAGACCCTGGATTCAGTCTTATATTGATATCAACAACCCTGGAGCAGAAAATGAAGCTGGTACATTAATGCTTTGGACTGAGACTGAATATCCAGAAGTAAATCTCTGGATACAGTCTGAAACTGACACAGTCCCATTTTCAATTAAGAGTAATATTCCAGCAGTAAATCACTGGACAGAAACAGCTGATACCATCATACCACAGGCAAAGGCTAAATTTACAGGAGTAAAGCCCTTGACACATCTGATATTTAATATAGTAACACCATGGACTCAGGCTGAATCTATAGTAGTAAACCTCTGGCCTCAGCCCATAACTGATACAGTCACACAGTGGACTCTAGATGAGTTTTCAGAAACAAATCCCTATACAAAAACTACAGTTGACAGAGTCAAGTCATGGACCCAGGCTGAATCTCTAGTAGCAAATCCTTGGATGCAATTTGACACTAATAGAGTTACACCATGGACTCACACTGACTATTTTATAGTAAATTCTTGGATTCAGTCAATACCTCATACCATTGCACAATGGACTCACAGTGAACCTTTAGATATAGCTCCCTGGACAAAAGCTGTCACTGATGCAACACCTTGGTCTCAGGCTGAGTCATTAGCAAACTTCTGGATAGAACGTGCAGCTGGGACAGTCACACAAGGGACCCAGGGTGAATCTTCAGTAGTAAATTTATGGACTCAGCCTGTAATTAATGTAGTTACACTGTATACTCTGTCCAGAAATGTAATAATGGAGAATCAGCCTAAGTCTGAAATAGATATAAACACAACATGGACACAAACAGAATCTTTAGCAATAAATTCCTGGAGACAGTCTGAAACTGACAGTATCTCAACATGGACCAATAAAATAAATCCCAAAATAAACAACTGGGTATATTATGAAACTCATACAGTCACAGTATGGAATTGGTCAGAAAGTCCAGGAATAAATACTCAGACACAAGCTGTAGCTGAAGCAGCTCCACCATGGACTCAAGTTGATTTTTTAGCTGTAAATCCCTGGACAGAGGTTGAAAGTGATACAATCACATCATGGGCTCAGGTTGAACCTTTAGTGAATCCTTGGACAGACAGTGCAGTTTCCACAGTCATACCGTGGACCAAGGCTGAATCTCTAGCAGGAAATCCATGGATACAGTTTGCAGCTGATATAGATACACTATGGAACCAGAATGATTCTCTAGCAGTAAATTCCTGGACAGATCCTGCAACTGATCATGTTATACAGTGGGTTCAAACTGAACTTCCAACAGAATATCAATGGTTCAGAATATGTCTGATATAGTAACATCAATTACCCAGGCTGAATTTCGGGCAGTAGAGATGTGGGCAGACCCTCTGGCTAATATAGTAACGATGTGGGATCAGACTGAATCTCCAATAATAAATCCATGGACAGAAATTATAGTTTCTACAATGACACCATGGACTCAGGCTGAATATCCAGCACTAAATACTTGGATAAATTCTATAGCTTCCACAGTCACACAGATGACTCAGGCTAAACTCCCAGTAGTAAAGCCTCAGAGACAGCCCATATCTGGTGCAGCCACACCTCTGAACCAAATAGAGTCACCTATAGAAAGTCCCTGGACACAACATGAAACTGATGTATTCACACAGTGGACTCAGACTGAATCTGAAAAAATAAATCCTTGGATACAAGCAGTAACTGACACAATCATATGCTGGAGTCAGGCTGAATCTCCAGCAGTAAATTCCTGGGCAGAAGCTGTTGCAGATACAGCAATACCATTTAATCAGATTGAATATTTTTCAGTAAATTCCTGGACAACGCTTGCAACTGATACTGTTACACTCTGGACCCAGGCAAATTCTTCTGTCATCAACCTTTTGACACAGTCCATAATTCATACACTTATACCCTCGACTCAGACTGTATCCGTACCAGTAAATCCCTTGTCACAGTTTGAAACTGATAGAGTCACACAATGGATCCGTCCTCAATTTGCTTCAGTAAATCCCTGGACTCAGTCTGAAATCAATCCAATTATAGCATGGAGCCATGCTACATATTCAGTGTTAAAACCCTGGACACAATCTGAAGCTGACACTTTCACATCATGGACCCAGGCTGAGTCTCCAGCAATAAATATAGCTTTATCTAGGTCAGTAAAACCATGGATCTGGGATGAATCTCCTGCAATAGGTCCCCTAACAACAGCTATAGCTGATGAAATCACACCATGGATCAAGACTATATCTCCTGCAGTAAATCCCTGGACAAAATCTAAATATGACACAGTCCCACTGTTGATCCAGAATTAACTTCAGCAACAATTTCCTCAACAGTGTCTGTATTTGATACAATCACTCTGTGGAACATGGCTAAAATTACATTACTTAAGCCTTGGCCACAGCCTGTGACAGAAACAGTCACACACTGGATCCAAAATGAGTTTCCCCTGGTATATAACTTCACACAATTAATAACTGATGTAACCACGTTGTTTACTCAGGTTTTTACTCCAGAAGTAAACCCCTGGTTAAGGCCTAAACTCACTCTATGGATCCAGGTTGAATCTCTGAAAGAAAAGGCCTGGAAAGTGGCACGTTCTGAAACACTAACACCATTTACCACAGGATTCTCTACAGTAGTTAAATCCTGGATAGGGACTGTGTCTGATATAGTCACACCAGAAACAAAGTACAGTTTTTCAAAAGTAAAACTTGGGATATTGCCTGAGGCAGGTATCTTTGAACCATGGAATCAGTCTGGATCTCTATCAGGAATTCCCTGGACACAACCTTCAGTTGATTCAGTCACAAAGCAGATACAGACTAAATATACATTAGTAAATTTGTGGACTCAGGCTCAGTTTCCAGCAGTAAATCCCTGGACACGGTCTAAGTCACTATCAATAAATATTTTGACAAAATCCAATGTTCTGGGTGTAAATCTATCAATACAGCCTGAGACTACTGCCATCACATTATGGAGTCAGGTAAATCACTGGATAAAACCTGTCTCTTCCACAGTCATGCCATGGACACAGGCTAAATATTCAGCAGTATATCCATTGATATGGACAGCAGTGAATGCAGTCACACAGTGGACACAAAATGAATCTCCAGCATTGCATTTCTGGACAAAGTCTATAGTAGATACAGTCACAAAGTGGGCTATGGGTTCATCTCCAGTGTCAAATTATCAGACACTGCAATTAGCTTACACAATCCCATTTGGGGTCCTATATGGAACATCAAGGATAAATCCTTGGATACATTCTAATTTTGAGCCATTTCTGTCATCAACACAAGGAGAATCTTCAGCAAATAAAGATGGACATATATAGAAAATTATAGGGTCATAACAATTCCCCAAATTGAACCAAGTGAAGTGAATCTCAGGCCAGAGTCTATACATGAAGAAAGAAGAAAATGGACTAAATTTCAGTTTTCCATAATTCATTTGACAGGGACTGTTTTTTTCAAAACCCCATCATGGACAAAGGCTGAAAGTTCAATTGCAAATACATGGAGAGAGATCAAGTCTTTACTATCACCAACACCAACTCAGGTTGTAAATCCAGCTATAAATTCCTGGAAAGAGACTGTCCTTTTTATAGGTCCAACATGGACACAGGCTGAAAGTCCAGCTATAAATACCTGGAGAGAGAATGTACCTTTTACAACCCCACTATGGACTCATGTTGAAAGATCAGCTATAAATACCTGGAGACAGGAAGTGCCTTTCACAGGCCTATCATGGAAACAGGCTGGAAATTTGGCTATAAATACCTGGAGAGAGGCTGTGCCTTTTATAGACCAACCATGGATACAGCTGAAAAATCCAGCTGTAAATACCAGGAGTGAGTTTACTCCTTTCAAAGTCCCATCATGGACTCATGTTGAAAATCCAGTTGTAAATACCTGGGGAAAGACTGTTTCTTTCACAGCCCCACCATGGACACAACCTGTAGGTCCAGATGTAAATATCTGGAGACAGACTGTGCATTTCACATCACCCTCATGGACTCAAGTTAAAGGTTCAGCTATAAACACTATAAATAACTGGAGAGAGATGTTGACATTCACAGGCCCACCATGGACACAGGCTGAAGGTCCAGCTGTAAACACCTGGAGGATTGCTGTGTTTTTAACAGGCCCACCTTGGACTCAGGCTGAAAGTACAGCTGCAAATGTTTTAAGAGAGACTGTGTCTTTCTCAGTCTCACCTTGGATACAGGTTGAAGGACCAACTTTAAATAAATGGAGGGAGACTGTGCCTTTCATAGGCCCACCTTGGACTCAAGCTGGAAGCACAGCAGTAAATACCTGGAGAAAGACTGTACCTTTCACATCACCACATGGACACAGCTTAAAA
Organism: Madoqua kirkii; assembly: GCA_006408675.1. Classification (NCBI taxonomy): domain Eukaryota; kingdom Metazoa; phylum Chordata; class Mammalia; order Artiodactyla; family Bovidae; genus Madoqua; species Madoqua kirkii. The sequence goes on along the minus strand of SJYC01005460.1, from coordinate 13,766 downwards.
GTACAGATTTAAGTTCCTCGAGAGATGATGTGCCTTTCATAGGTCCACCTTGGACTCAGGCTGAAAGTATGCATATTTGGAGAGAGACTGTGCCTTTCACAGCCCCACCATGGACTCAAGATAAAGATTCAACTATAAAAAACTGGAGAGAGATGGCACCTTTCAGAGCCCCATCGTGGACACGAGCTGAAAGTGCCTTTTATAGACCAACCATGGATACAGCTGAAAAATCCAGCTGTAAATACCAGGAGTGAGTTTACTCCTTTCAAAGTCCCATCATGGACTCATGTTGAAAATCCAGTTGTAAATACCTGGGGAAAGACTGTTTCTTTCACAGCCCCACCATGGACACAACCTGTAGGTCCAGATGTAAATATCTGGAGACAGACTGTGCATTTCACATCACCCTCATGGACTCAAGTTAAAGGTTCAGCTATAAACACTATAAATAACTGGAGAGAGATGTTGACATTCACAGGCCCACCATGGACACAGGCTGAAGGTCCAGCTGTAAACACCTGGAGGATTGCTGTGTTTTTAACAGGCCCACCTTGGACTCAGGCTGAAAGTACAGCTGCAAATGTTTTAAGAGAGACTGTGTCTTTCTCAGTCTCACCTTGGATACAGGTTGAAGGACCAACTTTAAATAAATGGAGGGAGACTGTGCCTTTCATAGGCCCACCTTGGACTCAAGCTGGAAGCACAGCAGTAAATACCTGGAGAAAGACTGTACCTTTCACATCACCAGCATGGACACAGCTTAAAAGTACAGATTTAAGTTCCTCGAGAGATGATGTGCCTTTCATAGGTCCACCTTGGACTCAGGCTGAAAGTATGCATATTTGGAGAGAGACTGTGCCTTTCACAGCCCCACCATGGACTCAAGATAAAGATTCAACTATAAAAAACTGGAGAGAGATGGCACCTTTCAGAGCCCCATCGTGGACACGAGCTGAAAGTCCATCTGTAAACACCTGGAGAGAGACTGTCCTTTTCACAGTCCCAACATGGACTTTGGCTGAAAGATCAGCTGTAAATTCCTGGAGAGAGACTGTGTCTTTTACAACCCCACCATGGATTCAGGATGAAAGTCCAGATGTAATTACTTGGGGTGAGACTGTCCCAATCAGAGCCCCACTAAGGACACAGATTGAAAGTCCAGATGTAAACACCTGGAGAGAGACTGTCCCTTTCACAGTCCCAACATGGACTCTGGCTAAAATACCAGCTGTAAAATCCTGGAGAGTGAATGTGCCTTTCACAACCCCACCATGGACACTGGCTGAAGGTTCACCTGTAAATACCTGGAGAGAAACTCTGCCTTTCACAGGCCCACTCTGGACTCATGATGAAAGTATAGCAATAAATAGTTGGAGAGGGATCGTGCCATTCACAGCTGCCATATGGGCTCTAGATAAAGGTTCAGATGTAAGTACCTGGAGAGAGATGATGACTTTCGTGGCCCCACCATGGTCACAGGCTGAAGTTCCAGCTGTAAATACATGGAGAGAGACTATGCCTTTTACAGTCAAACCATGGACTCAGGATGAAAGTTCAGGTGTAATTACCTGGGAAGAGACTGTCCCTTTCGAATCCCATCAAAGACACAGATTGAAAGTCCAGATATAAATACCTGGAGAGAGAATGTGCCTTTCACAGCCTCACAATGGACACAGGCTGAACCTCCAGCTGTAAATTCCTGGAGAGAGATTATGCCTTTTTCAGTCCCACCATGGACACAGGATGGAAGTCCAGGTGTAATTACCTGGGAAGAGACTGTCCCTTTCAGACCCCCACCAAGGACACAGATTGAAAGTCCAGATGTAAACACCTGGAGAGAGACTGTACCTTTCACAGCACTACTATGGACAGAAGATAAAGGTCCAGATATAAATACCCAGAGAGATACCATACTTTTCACAGGTCTACCTTGGTCTCAGGATGAAAGTACAGCTGTGCATACTGGGAGATATACTGTGCCTTTCACAGATCGACCATGGATTCAAGGTAAAGGCCTAGATGTAAATAACCGGAGTGAGATGCTGAGTTTCACAATACCATCATGGGTACAGGCTAAAGGTCCAACTTTAAATATCTGGAGGGAGACTGTACCTTTAACAGGCTCACCTTGGACTCAGGCTGAAAATCCAATGGTAAGTACCTGGAGAGAGAACATGCCTTTAACAGCCCCACTCTGGTCACAGGTTGAGAGTCCAGCTGTAAATACATGGAGAGAGACCGTGCCTTTCACAGAGCTATCAGGGACTCAGGCTGAACATCCTGCTATAAATAGCTGGGGAGAGACTGTGCCTTCCTCAGGTCTACCATGGACTCAGGCTGAAAGTCCAGCTGTAAACACCTGGAGAGAGACTATGCTTTTAAAAGACCCATCATGGATTCAAGATAAAGTTTCAGCTATAAGTAGCTGGAGACAGATTTTTACTTTCCCAGCCCAACCATGGCCACAGGCTAAAAGTACAGTGGCAAATGACTGGATATGGAATAACCCTTTTATAGCTCCACTGTGGTCACACACTGAAAGTCCAGCTGTAAATACCTGGACAGAGGCTATACTTTTCATAGCCCCTCCATGGACTCAGGCTGAAAATCCACTACAAATACCTGGGAAGTGAATATGCATTACAGAGGCCCACCATGGCCTCAGTCTGACTCTGCACCAACAAACCCTTGGACACAAACTGAAAGTTTTAGAATCACATCATGGACTCACACAGTAAAGCACGTTTTAAACGTTTGGACAGAGCCAATAGCTTCCACAGTCACATTATGGACTCAGGCTGAACATTCAACACCAAAATATTGGACAGAGACTAAGGCCATTTACATAGTCACACCATTGACACAGTATCAGTTTCCAATAAATACTCTGACAGAATCTATAGGAGCCATAATCACACTTTGGACATTTGCTGAATCACTAACATTAAGTTCTTTCACACAGAATATTATCAATACAATCGAATTTTGGCCAATGCTTAAAACTGAGTCTAAAAAAAGGTGGAATCTGCCTCAAACTAGTACATTCATGTCTTCACTAAATCCTCAAATTGATAATTTTGGATCCTTGAACCAAATTGAAAATCTAAAATCTCCTCTGTGGAAACATCCTGAAATTGATAATGTCAATACAATGGCCTCTCTTGAATCTGGAACACTCATATCACAGGTAGTACCTTTGCCCCAAGCACCTAGACTCTGGCCCCAAACTGAAGCTGATATTAGCAAAACTTGGTTTGTATCCTCTGAAATAAATTCCTGGGACCAATCAGAGTCTCAGAGAATGAGTACCTCAATCCATTTTGCAGTGGATAGAGTGAAACCCCTGGCCCAACATGAAACTGCTATAGTCATTTCATGGCTTCAGATTGAAACTGGTATATTCCGCCCTTGGAACCAATCTGAGAGAGACACAGGGAAATTCTGGCCCCTTTCTAAAACTGAGGATGTAAGAGCATGGATCCAAACTGGAGCAGGTATAGTTAACTCTTGGACTCAGCTGAGAACTAGTATAGTCACAGCTTGGCCCCAAGCTGAATCTGAACTAGTCAGACCCTGGACACAAACTAAAACTAATGCAATCACACTATTGACCCAGGCTGATACTATCAAACCTGGTTCCAAACTAAAGTTAATGCAATAAGAGGAGGGACACAAATTCAATCTCAAATTGTTACTACTTGGATCCAAACACAGTTGCAAATAGTTCACCCCTGGATTCAGGCTAAAAATGATTCAGTCAGATTTTGGACCCAGCCTTGGATCCAAGCTGAAACCCACACAGTCAAACTCTATTATGAAATTGATATAAGAAAATCATGGGACTCATCTGAATCTCAGTCAGTCACATTTTGGTCACTGAGTCAAAATTCAGTTAGGACTTCATTTCACTTTGAATCTCAGATGACATGTTCCTGGGTCCGAAATGATTTTGATATAATTCATTCTTGGAATCAATATGAAACTAGTTCTGTTGGATCTTGGATCCAGTCTGAAACTGGTACATGTCAACCCTGGCTCCATTTTAAATCTTCTACAATCACACCATGGACCCAACATGAAACTTTAGACATCAACCCTTCAACCCGGCCTGAGACTGATACAGTATTAAGGCATTGGTTCTTGCCCCAAATTGATCCAATTAGTACTTGGAATCAGCCTGAATTAGATACAATCAGATTCTGGACCCAAGTTGAAACAGAAACAATTTCAATTTGGACCAAGATTAGAAGTCAAATAGTTAATTCTCCCAACTTTTCTAAAGTTGGTATAGTTACAGCTTGGCTAAAGACTGAAACTGATGCAAGTAGACCCTGGATTCAATCTGACTTTCAGTCAGTCCATCCTTGGACCCAGACTGGATTTAGTATAATTGACCCCTGGTCTCAGCCAAGAGCTTCTGTAAATCAACCCTGGACATTTGTTCAAACACAGTCAATCAGACCCTGGATTAAGGTGGAAGTCAATACAATCAAATCTTGGCTTCATGTTCAAATGAAAAAAGTCAGACTGGGGATTCCTTCTGAGTCTCAAATATTGAGTTTCTGGATGCAGTCTGATGTTAGTAGAGTTAATGCTTGGATCCAACCAGAAACCCAGGGAGTCAATCCTCTGGCTCATCCTAAAACTGGTAATGTTCATCCCTGGCTATTCCTAAGCCTGGAAGAGTCAGAATGTGGATCCAGCCTGAAACAAAAATAAGGTCTGGCATCATTAATAAAACTAATATAACCACATCATTTGCTTCTGAAATTGAAACAGATGTAACAATTAGTCATTTTGATTCCTGGTCTAACCATGTAACATTTTTACCAATAGAAACTGTTCCTCCCCTAGATGAGCATTTTGCAGCTTTGTCCACTGAAATAGCTGCAGTAGAAAGCCAAGGTCAAATAAATTCTGTCCAACTCAGTGAGATCACGAATATTCTCCTTCTTACCTTTTCAAGCACACAGCTTCCTGGAGCAGTTGATTACCTGAACTTTGGCAATAAATTACAAATTACCAATGCAAAAGGAAGTCCTAATGACCCATCTAGTCCTCTCAACACACTTTTCCCATCTTTTTCCTTTCCTGTTCCTTGTTTTTTCCCATTTTCATGTTCTTTGTCCCTTACTTGTTTAGTCTTTTCTTCTTGCACACTTTCTTCACCATGTACTTTTCCTTCTTGCTCAGTTCTTCCTCTTGTGAGTTTCTCTTCTGTTCCTCCTTTAGCTGCTTCTGATAGTTCTCTCCAGAAACCATCTTCCTCAAAAGTTACTGAAGACACCATTCTTTCTCATAATTTTTCATTCTTTCATGCTGCTCCAGTAACTCTTTTAACAGAGCAACCATCTCTGAGGCCTGGACTTCAATTGGGAACCAAGTCTAATCAGCCTGAACAAGATATTCCTATGAATTCTGAACTCAATATTTCCCTTGCTGAGTGTCACCTGGGTGTGGTCTGGAAAGAGAGTCTCCAGGCTTTCTCACTCTTCAAGACAGCTGTTATTTCTCATGAAATCACAGGCAAGTTTACTTTATTGGAGTTACTTTATTTGGGACTATGTCTTTGTTGGAACATAAAACCAGTTTCTGGATAGACCAGAGATCATATCAAATTTTGGTAGGACCAATTTAAAATTATAACCTGTATGAAAAAAGGCAATAGATAATATACTCTTAAAATATATCCATATAAACAAGAAAATATCTTATTTTTCCACTAATAGTTTAAGATTTAAATTTTACACAGAGAACAGTAGTATAAAAGTTTTAGTGGTTAGAAATAGTTTACTGTTCCACTTGGGAAATGAATAGAAATATTTTGGGTTTTTCATAGAATGTGTAGAGAAACTGTTATAATACTTAAATTTATAGGGTTAAAATGCACAACCATTTCCAAAAATTCTTGAAAAATTGAAGAGTTACAGGCATTTTCCTAAAATCTAAATGTAGGAAGTCAATCTGTTCAGGGAAAGAAGGGTGGTGCTATTAACTTCACTCTGTGCCACATATGGATTCCTTCTACAGAGTGTGGATTACGCCCTGGTCTTGTTCCACACTGTCCCAACTGCTGGGAAGCTGAAGTGGGTGAATTCCCTTGGATGGTTTCTGTGCAACTCTCTTTCTCCCATTTCTGTGCTGGTTCTATACTGAATGAACAATGGATTCTCACTACAGCTAGATGTGCAAATTTCATGTGAGTATGAAATTTCATGTCAGTCATTTCAAAAGGTTAAAGTATAATTACAAAATATTAAAAAATTTAGTTTATTAATGGTATATTCCTTCAAATAAACTATTCTTTCTTAGTTAGAGAGTGGATCTGGTATATATTATATGGGATAATTTAACTCCTAACTGCAGGCATTCCCTAATAGCTCAGTTAGGTACAGAATCTGCCTGCAATGCAGAAGGTCCTGGTTCAGTTCCTAGGTCAAGAATATCTGCTAGAGAGGAACAGGCTATCCACACCAGTATTCTTGGGTTTCCCTTGTGGCTCAGCTGATATTTTCCAAGTCTATATCACTCAATGTTAACCACTACAAAGAGTAGAATGTAAAATATTAAAAGTGTCTAAACATATTGTGCCTAATAAGATATTATATATTGACAAAAAGTAGAGAAGAGAATAAAACTAGTAATTTAGTGTTCACCTAGATTTCATTTGATTCATATGCTCTCTAAACACTTATTTTTTCACATTGAAATATGTAACAATAAAACACCTGCCAAATTTTCCTCACAGAAAAAACTCAGAAGCACTGGCCCATGTCCAAGTGGGGCTTATTGATCTTCAAGACCCTGCTCAAGCTCAAACTGTAGGCATTCATCGTGCCATGCCCTACCTGGGCCCTAGAGGACCCTTGGGACCTGGTCTAATCTTCCTGAAGCAACCATTACATTTTCAACCCCTGGTTCTTCCTATCTGCCTGGAGGAGAACCTAGAGCAAGATAAAAATATACAACTATATGACTGCTGGCTACCCAGTTGGTCCCTCATGAGAGGTGAGTAATGCAGAAAACTAAGATTGGAGGACAATGACACATTTGGAAAGAGCAATATTCTGTAGTGTATAATATACTTTTTGTTATCTTTTTTCTTTACCACATTTCTCTTTCTAGTCTAGGCTAATGCTTAAACTCCCTATTCTCTGTTTTCTACTAGGAAGTCCTGGAATTTTGCAAAAAAGGCACCTGAGCATCCTACAAGTCATCACATGTGCCCAGTTTTGGCCCAAACTGAATGAATTTACTTTCTGTGTGGCAGCCAAGAAAGCTATGGGGGAGGCTGGCTGTAAGGTGATGGATGAGTTGAGGGCACAAAAAGCAGGGGGAAAGAGAGGAATATCCTTCAATATAAGAAGTTATTTCCTAACCTCCTTTAAAATATTCATTTTCCTTGTTTCTTTCAGGGTGACCTGGGGGCACCTCTTGTGTGTCATCTGCAACAAAAAGACACATGGGTGCAGGTGGGAATCTTGACTCACTTTGATGAACACTGCACAAAGCCCTACGTCTTCAGCCAAGTGAGCCCTTTCCTTTTCTGGCTCCAGGGAGTTACACGACCCAGCCAAGCACCTTGGTCCAAGCGAGGGCCCATGACCACATCTGCTTCCATCTCCCTTTCAGTCTCTACTTCTATGAATTTCTCAGCTTTTACTTCCACACCTGCTTCTGTCCGGCCACATTTCATCTCTCTGCCACAGCCTCAGAGTAAGGCTCAAGAAAATTGTAGTGAGTGATGTATTAGAAGAAAGGAAGAGAAGAGAATAATGAAAGTAGAAAGGGGGTTTAGATAATGTTTTTTTTTTTTTTTCCTGGTAATGCATGAATTTTTATGCCAATGAAGAAACAGGAATTATTTTCTTATGGCTTATAAATACATTTCAACTTTGACACATTATTTAACTTTCTTATGTACCCATATGATATACAAACATGATCATTATATTCATCTTAATATAGTATTCTGAAACCTAGAGAAGTACACTTGATCCATCATTTGTCAAATATTAAAATGGGAATAAGGATAGCACAGAAGAAGGAGAAGGGGACGACAGAGGATGAGATGGCTGGATGGCATCACTGACTTTATGGACGTGAGTCTGAGTGAACTCCAGGAGTTGGTGATGGACAGGGAAGTCTGGTGTGCTGCGACTCATGGGGTCACAACGAGTTGGACACGACTGTCTGCGTGAACTCTGAGAGATGGTGATGAATAGGGAGGACTGGTGTGCTGCGATTCATGGGGTCCCAAAGAATCGGACACGATTGAGCGACTGAACTGAACTGAATACAAAGTTCTTAACTATTACTTATTGCTTTATAAAAGTAATTTTATGTTAAATATGTTGGTTTTGTTAACAATTTGTAATTATTTCTGGAGGGTACTATGCACCCCGTTTCCCTGGTGGCTCAGGTGGCAATGTGGGAGACCCAGGTTTGATTCCTGGGTCAGGAAGATCCCCTGGAGAAGAAAATGGCAACCCACTCCAGTACTCTTGCCTGGAAAATCCCACGGACAGAGAAGCCTGGTAGGCTACAGTCCATGGGATCATAAAGAGTCAGAAACGACTGAGAAACTTTGATTTTTTTTTCTTTTCCTATGTACCCAACAATGATATATTTTGATGATTATCATTTCTAATTTTATTGACTCTTCTGAAACAAATTACACTCATCAAAGTAAATTAGATCTGTTTTGACTGAGTAATATTCCTACATTTTACCTAAAGCCATTTGCCCTGGCTCACACTGCCATATCCATACTGAATTATGCTTTTAAAACATGGAGAGATCATTTTATTTTACAGTCAAATTCTTCCAGTTTATTCACATAGATATCTCAGAATATGCATCAGTGAAGAATCACATTTTTATTTTCACTTATGTCCTTGCTACTTAAAAAAAAAAAAAAAACTATTCTGTACCATTTCACACACACATACTCACATACACACATTCATACCTAGCTTCAACTCCCACATTTTGAGTTCATATTTTTTTTAATATAAGCATTTTGCTGAAATTTCCAATTTAATGTGTCTATTTGCCATGTCATTAAGTTGTAAATTTAGTCAGCTCACCCCTCAAGCTCACTTAAACTACTATTTTTATTTCTGTAACATTTTCAAATCAAATTATTGTCTTTTATTGCTGTCTAGTCTTTTTTCTTATATTGCTGTAACTCAGTGGGAGAGCTGGAGGAACCTGAATCTGGACTATTAAAAATCGCACATTTGAAAAGGCAAAAGTAAGCGAAGAATTATTTCCAGGGAGATAATGTGTACACAAAAGTGCTAAGTTTGTGTTTCCAAGTCAATTTTAATAATAGGCATGCTTAGCAGAGCTAGGAGAGGTGAAAAATGTACAGATGGGATATAGATGAGAATTCTGCTGAATTCATTTTTACTGTTTTTTCTCAGCTTTGGCAGATCGAATTTCTCTGAGATATGCCATGCCTTGGCAGGCCATAATCATCAGTTGTGGCAGTCAAATTTGCAGTGGTTCCATTGTAGCAGCTCTTGGGTACTCACTGCAGCCCACTGTGTCAGGAATATGTAAGTTGACCTCATAAATCTTCCAGTATACTATTACCTAGTATCTCCAAATTACTTTGCTGAAGCATTCTGTGAACACATCTACTTCATATGACTGAATCATATCTCTTATCCTTCATATTATCTTTGCTTCAAGCTAAGCAAGCGTGCCTCTCTGTTCAGCTGATTGATATCTCTCTCACTTAATGTTTCTGTAATCCTATTGTCTGTGAAACCAGCTTTACTTTTCTTGATGTGAAGTATGAAGTATGAAGTATCAGGTCTAAGGAATACATGATAAAAGCTAATGTGGTAGACTTAAATGACTCAAGTTTCCAAGGGAGTCTATTCTAATTATTCTCTAACTACTCACATAGGAATCCTGAAGACACGGCTGTAATACTGGGCCTGAGGCACCCTGGGGCACCTCTGAGAGTTGTTAAGATCTCTACCATTCTTCTGCATGAAAGATTTCGATTGGTGAGTAGGGCAGCAAGAAATGATCTAGCATTGCTGCTCCTTCAAGAGGTCCAGACTCCCATTCAGCTTTTAGCACCACTAGGTCATCTGAAGAACCTGAACAGCTCAGAATGCTGGCTGTCTGGGCCACGAATTCTTAAGCCAGGTTAGTAGTTACTTTGTTTGTTAAGGCATTGATTTTAAATAAGACATTGGTGGTGGTGGTTTAGTCACTAAGTTGCATCTGACTCTTTGTGACCCCATGGACGGTAGCCCATCAGGCTCTTCTGCCCATGGAATTCTTCAGGGAAGAATATTGGACCACTGTACAACATTATATGTCTACCTTGTTTATACTACCACTGTTCAACAACATAAATTTACTTTTCATCTAACATCATATTCTTAAAACCTCCATGTACCCCTTTTCTTCTCCCCCTGCCTATCTTCCTCTGGTAGCCACTCCATATTCTCTGTATCTACATAGTTATGTCTCTGTTTTTGATTGCTCACCAAAAACCATCAAAGACATGCAAAGCAAACCAAAATCAAGTAATACATGTTAGAATGACTGTCATCAAAAAAACAACAGATAAATGCTGAAGATATTCTGAAGGGAAAAAAAAAAAAAACCCTCTACACTGTGCTGATATTGTAGATTGCCACAGTCACAGTGAAGGTTAGAATGGAGGGTCCTCAAAAAACTATAAATAGAACTATTATATGAGCCAGCAGTCCCACTTCTGGTTCATAATTTGATTATAAAAATTTAAGGAAAAAATTTCTTTTCAGAGTTAATAACTTTATTAAGATTTAACAAACATATAAAATGGTGCATATTTAATCTGCACAATTTCCAGAATTTGAAATTATAAATACAATTATGAGGCAGCTTTGCAGTTGTATACTGGTAGGGAATCGAGCTTCAAAGCATAGTTTGAACCCTAGGTCACAAAGATCTCCTGAATGAGGAAATGCAACCCAGTCCATTATTCTTGCCTAAAGAAGCTCAGGGACAGACAAGCTGGGCAGTAGTCTATGAGGTCACACAGACTCATACATGAATGAGTGACTAAACAACAGCAATACAAATATGAAACCATTTAATTAAGCTATACCCATCATTTCCAAAAGGTGCCTTGTACTCTACTTTGTGTGTATGTGATAAGAACATTTGATGTGATAACTACTTTCTTAATTAAAAATTTAGAAGCATAATACAATATTCTTAAATTTAGGGGTACTTTTGTACCTAAAGAGACTTTGCAGGTCTCTAGCACTTAATCACCTTGCTTAAGAGAAACTTCCTGACTTTCAAACAACACCCCATTTCTCTGTGCACCCAGGCCCTGAAAACCATCATTTTACTTTCCACTTCTACCAGTTTGAATACTTGAGAGACCCTGTCATTGTCTAGTCACTTATATGAGATATCTTATATAAGTGGAATCAGAGTATACAATTTTGCAACAACTGGATTACTTCAGTTAGCATGATGTCCTCCAGCTTCATCCATTATAACTAAAAAATTTTTCTTTTTTTAAGACTGAATACTGACCATTGCATATGTATACCTCAGCTTTTTACTTATTTGTATATAGACATTAGAGTTGTTTTATTATCTTGGTTATTGTGAGTAATGCTGCAGTAAACATGGGATCGTAGATACCACTCCTTGAGGAATAACTGTAATCACTATTTCTCCATTACTCCTCCTTTCAAGACTTTTATCATTTTATATGAAATTAATATTTTATACAATGGTGGCTTTATGATGAATCCATACAATTTTAGACTAAAGATAATACAGAGGAAATATTTCTGTGTACAGCCAAATTTTATAAGCAAGATAGAGAAAATATGTAATCGAATAGTTTTGTATCTATAGAACATAGGAAGATGTTTTTATGTACTTTAATTTGTTCTTTTTAAGAAAATGAAACTGGATTTAACTTGAAATATCTGAACTTACAAATAAAATGGTGCTTGTTAATGAACAACGATAGCATTTGAAAAATGAGTGAGAAGATTGGAACATATACATTTGTGGAATAAGTTACTAATTATGACAGTGATAAAATATCTTAGCTAAAAAAACTTAGAACTAAAGTAATGATAGAGATTGTAGTCTTCTTTCAAAAGTTGATGCTTCAAGATAAACTATTCCATTGAGTTTTTTTTTCCCCCAACTGTTCTAGGAGAGACAGATGAAAATCCAGAAATATTACAGATGCAGGTGATAGGAGCTTCAAGCTGTGCCCACCTTTACCCTGATATAGGCAGTTCTATTGTGTGCTTCATTACACAAGACAAAGAATCTGACACAAATGTGGTGAGCAGGGTTTCTTCCTTTAAAATTCTAAGAAACTACAATTTCCACATATATAATCACGTAAACCAAAACATTTGTAAATGATAAAAATAAGAAAACGAGTTGTTGACCTGTGGGCAAAAAAAAATATTTTTAACTGTCAGTTCAGTTTAGTCTCAGTCATGTCTACTTTGTGACCCAACAAAATTCAGCATGCCAAGCATCCGTGTCCATCACCAACTCCAAGAGTTCGCTCATACTCAAATCCATCGAGTGTGTGATGCCATCCAGCTATCTCATCCTCTATCATTCCTTTTCCCTCCTGCTCCAAATTTCTACCAGCAGCAGAGTCTTTTCCAATGAATCAGTTTCTTGCAGGGGGTAACCAAAGTACAGGAGTCTTAGATTTAGCATCAATCTTTCCAAAGAACACCCACAGCTGATCTCCTTTGAATTGATGGTTGGATCTCCTTGCAGTCCAAGGATTCTTAAGAGTCTTCTCCAACACCACAGTTCAAAAGTAGCAAGTTTTCGACGCTCAGCTTTCTTCACATCCAACTCTCATATCCATACATGATCACAGGAAAAACCATAGCCTTGACCACACGGACATTTGTTGGCAAAGTGATGGCTCTGTTTTTGAATATGCTATCTAGGTTGGTCACAACTTTTTTCCACGGAGTAAGCATCCTTTAATGTCATGGCTGCAGTCACCATCTGCAGTGATTTTAGAGCCCCCAAAGTAAAGTCTGACACTGTTTCCACTCTTCCCTCTCTATTCCCATGAAGTGATGGGACCAGATGCCATGCTCTTCATTTTCTCAATGTTGAGTTCTAAGCCAGCTTTTTCACTCTCCCCTTTCACTCTCATCAATAGAGGCTTTTTAGTTCCTCTTCACTTTGTTTTATATGGGTGGTATCATCTGCATATCTGAGAATATTGATATTTCTCCCGGCAATCTTGATTCTAGCTTGTGCTACTTCCAGCCCAGGTTTTATCATGATTTACTTTGTTTATAAGTTAAATAAGCAGGGTGACAATATACAGCCTTGATGTACTCCTTTTCCTATTTGGAACTAGTCTGTTGATCCACGTCTAGTTCTAACTGTTGCTTCCTGACCTGCATACAGGATCCTCAAGAGGCTGGTCAGGTGGTCTGGTACTCCCATCTCTTTCAGACTTTTCCACAGTTTATTGCATTCCACACAGTCAAAGCCTTTGGCACAGTCAAAAAAGAAAAAAAAAAAAAAAAAAAAAAAGATTATTTTCTGGACCACTAAAGCAAGAGATGCAGTGGATGTTGGCAATTTGGTCTCTGGTTCCTTTGCCTTTTATAAAATCAGCTTGAACATCTGGAAGTTCACAGTTCATTTGTTGCTGAAGCCTAGCTTGGAGAATTTTGAGCATTACTTTACTAGTGTGTGAGATGAGTGCAATTGTGTGGTAGTTTGAG
>SJYC01005453.1:50-29360 GCA_006408675.1 Madoqua kirkii | reverse complement strand
CGCCCAGCTGTCCCGGGCCGGGAAGATCCCAGTTTTCCCAGTTTACCGACCGAGGCCCCGGAGGAGGCTCACACCTGGACTCAGGGTCTCCAGCCTGGCCCAAGGGGAGGGGGGCTGAGGCTGATGCTGGGGGACCCTGAGGACCAGGACAGGTTCCAACACCTCCCGCTCCCGCCCCAAGGTGCAGAAATCCAACCCAATTCCAGTGCCGCAGGCGGGGAGGCCTGGAGTGACCACCCTATCCCATCCCGCGTCCACCGCATCTTGCAGGCCTGGCCTGGGAGCAAGGGACACACTGCGCGTCCTCCGGGCCCCCCGGGCTGGGGAGGGGCGGACGCGAAGCAGCTGACTGCAGCCGGCCGGGCCTCCCTGGCCTCCGTGTACCCGTCTGTACGGTGGGCTTCACACCCCCGCCATCACACAGCACTGAAGCAGCTCAGGGGGCCAGTCTGGGGGGCAGCTGGGGCCACGTCTGGGCCCTGAGGGGACTCCTCATCCTGGGCACTCAGGGCCCAGAGCCGTGCTCGGGGAAAGCTAACAGAACCCGTGGACCACAGCGAGGGGCCGGGCGCTTACAGCCTTGTGCGGGGCACCCTCCGTGCACCCGGGCTGGGGAGGGGCAGACGCGAAGCAGCTGACTGCAGCCGGCCGGGCCTCCCTGGCCTCCGTGTACCCGTCTGTACGGTGGGCTTCACACCCCCGCCATCACACAGCACTGAAGCAGCTCAGGGGGCCAGTCTGGGGGGCAGCTGGGGCCACGTCTGGGCCCTGAGGGGACTCCTCATCCTGGGCACTCAGGGCCCAGAGCCGTGCTCGGGGAAAGCTAACAGAACCCGTGGACCACAGCGAGGGGCCGGGCGCTTACAGCCTTCTGCGGGGCACCCTCCGTGCCCCCATCCTGCCGCTGGACCGTGCGGTTTGTGCTGACTGGAGACAGCGGCTGTCCCCGGGCCGGGCCGGGTGTGAGCTGGGACGGCGCCTTCTTTCCAGACGGCTCCTCACTGGCATCGGATGGCGGCCTTTTGACACCAGCCGAGCGCTCAGCTGGCATGAGACGCGGGGTCAGGGCCCAGGCCCCACATGCTGGCTCTGAGAGTCCAGCCTCCCCCTCCCCACCCAGTGTGGGCCTGTCTCTTATACACATCTCACGGCCCAGCGTCTTCAGCGTGCGGGACCTAGGCCCGCGGGGTGGTGGGCAGGGGCGGGGCCCAGGGGTTGACCCATCCCAGAGAGCCCTGCTCTGCGGGCAGGAAATAGGGACTTTCTGTTCCCCCACCAAGTGAGGCTCTAGGGCAGGCTGGCCCTGAGCCCAGAATGATACGGGATTTCTGAGCCTGGGTGAGGCGAGGCGTGGTGGGAGGTGGGGGGGGACTGCTGTACCAAGCGCTGGAGTGGCGTCTCCCCCGCCAGCCCCTCCCCTGTCCAGCCTGCTCCCAGCCGCGCCCTGCCAGGGCCAGCTGACCCCCTGTCCAGCCTGCTCCCAGCCGCGCCCTGCCAGGGCCAGCTGACCATCAGCACCCAACAGGGGGCCTCTGTGTCAGGCCTGAGAGCCTAGTGGGTCCAGCCACAGCGCCCGAGGCGAGAGCTGTGCGCGCAGACCCCAGGGGTGCAGACAGGCAGATCCCGGCCCGGAGGGGCACGGGGGAGCTGGCTGCGTCTGCTGGCGGACAGGGAGGGGCCGCGGGGGCCTGGGCGGGGTGGGCGCTCACCGGGGGCGCCCCTCTGGAAGTAGTTGTAGTACTGGGACACGTAAGTCAGGATGCTCAGCCGGTCGGGCACCTTCAGGGCCACCATGTCCTCAGCGTCCAGCAGGGCCGGGATGCCCAGCTGCTCCTCCGCCACGCGGAAGGCCTGAGGGAGGGCAGCGGTCAGCGGGGGGGCCGGGAGATCCCACCCCTCCTTGGCCAGACCACCAGCTACCCTGGAGGAGGGGGACGGGCCCGAGGCAGCAGAACCGCCTGGAGCCCAGAAAGGTCAGGCTCTGGTTTATGGTCTGCTCAGCCTGCGTGGGCTCCCTGGCCTCGGTTTACTCATCTGTACAATGGGGATCACACCCCAATGACAGGATTGAAGGAGCTGAGGGCTGGTCTGGGCCCTGATCCTCAGGGACTCCAGCCCATCACCGTGGACGCCCTTCAACGGTCCCCCACCCCTGAACCTGTGTGCCCCTGGCTGACATGGGCCTTACAGGTCAGGGGGCAGCTTTCTCCGGGAGAAGCCCTGCCCAGGCCAACCGGGACCTGTATCCTAGGAACCAAAGCCGGGGCAGCGGGAAGGGCACCGGCTCCCCGCTGGCCGCGGCCTGTGCGTCTCCCCGCCCTGCCTCGGCTGCCTCCCCTGCCAGGCTCTGCGCTGCCGGGGCTCCTCCTGCCTACCCAGGGGGCTCCCGCCTTTGCACTCCACTCCTCCTCCAAACTACCATGACTCCCCCAGTCTCTGTGCATCCAGCAGGCTCCTGGGCCCGCGGACATGCAGCCCCTGCAGCGAGGGCCCCTCCACGCCAGCTACACAGGCCCCCACCGCCTCTAACCCCTTCAAAACACAGGCGGGCTCTGGCTCCCCGGCCGCCCCCCTGCCCTGCACAGACCCTGTGGCACCAGGGGCAGCTCCCAGCACAACAGCCTTCAGAGAAGAAGCCAGTTCTCCCCACACCCCGGCTGCTGGCCGCTCCAGGCTCCTCCCTCCGTTCCAGCCTCCTCTTTCTGTTCCAGCCGCCCCTCCGTCCCTGCCGGCCCCGCCTGCTGTCTCCCACAAGCAGGGCGCCCTCCAGTCCCAGAGCCTCACCTCCGCAGCCCCTGTCCCGGCCTCGTCCAGGGAGGCACCCCTGTCCCCTCACCATGCCTTCACCCGCACCTCTTCCCTGTGGCACCCGCACACATGCCCCTCTGGTCAGGTGGTCTAACCACCCTGTCACAGTGCGCGTGTCCCATTCCAAGCTGCACGCGTGGCTGGTGAGGGTCTGAAACGTGGTCAGTGCCGCTGAGGAACTGAAAATGCAGTTTCATTTCATCTCGATTAAGTTACGTTTAAATTCCCATCGCTCACGCCAAGCGGCGGCTGCACCCGGGCCGGGCCCGCACCCTGGCATCAGCGGGTGGTCAGGAGCTCGCTGAGCAGCAGAGATGCTGAGGCCGGTCGGGAGGGGTCCATGGTGGGAGGGCCAGGCAGCAGTTGATGCCATTAGCCTGGGAGCAGGCCCATCCCAGGACCCCCGTGGGCCCCGTCCCACCCACTCCCCCTGCTCTGCCATGGGTGGGAAGGAGGGTCCAGGAAGAGGGGCTGGGAGGGCCTGGCTGCAAGATCAGGGGCTGCTCTGGGAGCTGGGGTCACCTCGCACAGGCCGGCCCTTCCCCTGACCACCTGCGGGCAGCGGCGACTCTGAAGTGACCCCTGGGGACGTCGCCCCATGAGGGTCCCTGGGACACGGGCCAGGGAGGCACGAGTGGGCACTCACCAGCTTGTTGTTCTCGTAAATGTTTTCCTTCCTGAGAGCATCAAAGTTTCTGGAAAATAAGAACACTGGTGTTCAAAGCAGCTCAGGGTCCAAGAAAGGAGGAGACAGAAAGGCCTGGAGGAAGGGGGAAACCGAGGCCCGAGCGGGGGCAGGGAAGGAAGCAGGGCACACGGCGACCGCCCCTGCCCGGGAGACCGTCCAGCACCCCCCTGACCTGGGCCCCGAGGCCCACAAGGGCCCACAGCTGCAACTGTCACCTCCCGCCCTGCGGAGGCCACGCCCAGTCACCGCGACGCCCATTAGGTGTGGCTGGAAGCAGGCCCCGGGCAGCTGAGCAGTCAGCCTGGACAGGCCCCACTCAGGGAGGGCGGCCCCTGGCAGGGAGCTGGGGGTCTCAAGAGGCAGCGCCCAGAGCGAGTGGCTCCGCGGGTGGAGGTGGGCACGGCCCGGTGGTCAGGGCAGCCCGGACCCCACGCCAGCCCCGGGCTCCTCTCGCTCCCTGTGTGAACTCAGTGCTGCCTGTGAGCGCTGCCGTCCTCGGCTCCATACAAACACCGGCCCGCAGCTGCAGACACCGTCAACGCCCCGCTCGCAGACAGGGACGCGGCAGAGAGGCTCCATACGCGCCCGCGGCCACACAGCAGGGCCACGGGGCCAGAGCAGGGCCGAGGCCCCAGAGTCCTGGCGTCTGAGGTTGCCCAGCCGTCCTCCTAAGTGGGCAGATCCTCCAGGCTGAGAATGTCAGAGCCCCCATGCCCACCCCCACCCCGCACTTTGCCGCGAGTGTGCAGGGGCCCCAGGCCCGGCCTGGAGAGGCCGGAGCACAGAGATCGCTCCAGAAGGGGGAGAAGCCTTGCGCCAGCTCCGGGCAGGCCTAGGACTCCGCGCAGCACCGCACGGCACCTCTGGGAGCACGGTCCAAGCTGAAGACACGCCCAGGCCCCAGCAGGCAGCTGGCTCAGGCCTGGACGCCCAGCTGGGTGGCCTGACGCCTCCGGGAGGCCTGGTCACATACGGGTCCATCTGGCTGTCCACATGCTGGGCGGCAGCCTCGCCACTTTGGGGTGAACTGCTCTGGAAGCCTCGGGGCACAGGAAAGAGCTGAGGGCTGCACCCCGGTGCTGCCCGACCCGGGCAGGGCCCTCTTCTCTTGGGCCCCCACCTAAGAGGGCGACCGTAGCTGCTCACGGCCACCTCGAAGCTGGGGAGGTCACAGACGGAGAGGAGACCCGCAGCCACCTGGCCAGGGAGCCCCTGGCTCCCAGCCCTGACTGTGCACTGACCCCCTGACCGCTGACATCCTGGGGAGGCCTAGTACACAGATGAGGAAACTGAGCCCGGCCCTGGGCCGCACGTCGGAGGGGCGGCCACAGGCTCGCGGCTGCTGTTCATAGCCCTGCCCAGCTCCTCGGGACCCTCTGGCCTCTGCCTGGACCCCCACCTCCCAGGTAACCAGTCCCAGATGTGAGACCACCCAGGAGAACAGAGGTGCTTTGTGCCCGGGATAGGGTGGCCGGCAGACCTGTCTGTGAGGACAAATGACGGCAGGACAGGAAGGCGGGCGTGGCGGCCTGGCCTCCCCTCCCCCACAGTCCGTGGCCAGAGGACTGGCTGGGCTCCCGGCCAGGCTGGCCCTTCTGACCTCAGCATCTGGGGGCTCAGGAGTCCCCTGCCAGCTGCTGCCCCCAGCCATCCTTTTGAAAGCCCAATCTCTTCTCCAGACCTGCACTGGGTCACTGAGCAAACCAGCCACGTCCTCAGCAAGATGCTCGGTGCCGCAGGGCAGGAAAACAAGGTCTGTTTTGTCTCCAAACAAGCAGGAGAAGGAAGCCCTCTGCCCCCTGCGTTGGCCTCAGTCCACCCGGGGGCCTGCAGCAGCTCCTTCCTGTGAGGTGGGGGGCAGCCAGCTGCCCACAGGACCCTGTCCGCCTGCAGACCCAGAGTGAGCATCTCAGAACCCAGGGCAGGTTGGGGTACCCACGACTCAAGGCCAGCCCCGCTGAGCAGGCTCCAGGTGTGCCAGTCAGAGGGTGCAGAATCGCCCTTGCCACCACCCTCAGCACCAAAGCAAGCCTGCCTCCCGGGCTCCTTGGCTGGGCCGGACCACCCTGGCCAGTCCCACGGCGACCACGCCCCGCCCAGACCCAGCTCTCTCCAGACGCCCTGTCCCCTGCCTCCAGGCCTCGGCCCACAGTGTTCCCTGCCTCCACAGCGCCCCTTCTCCCAGAGCCTGAGCTCATGGCCCCTCAGAGGGGGTTCGGCCGGCGTCGCCCTGGTCCAGCGGGGTGGCGGAAACGCCGGAGTCAGAGTGGTCTTGCAAACGCTTTCAGAGAGGGCCAAGGAGAGCCCGCCCCAGGCCACCAGCCTGCTCCCAGCAGGCGAGTCCCCAGTGGGATGGGCTGAATTATCCTCCCCAGGGGCTGTTAGGAGCCCTAACCCCCATGACCTCAGGACACAACCCTGCTGGGATGCAGGGACTTCACAGAGAGAATCAAGCTAAGTCAGCGGGCGCCCTAGCCCAAAACGCCTGGCGTCCTTCTAGACGGGAGACGTGGGCGAAGAGAGGCCCAGAGTGGAGGCTCGTGGAGCAGACCGCGTCCGCGCGTCCAGGGCGGAGGCCCAGAGGGAACCAGCCCCACGGGGCTCCTGGACGGGCCGGTGGGACGGCTTCCTTCTGTACCTCAGCCGCCCGTTTGCAGGACCTTGCCCAGCAGGCCCCGCGGGCTGATCCCTCAGTCTGACTCAGGGAGGCCCGTCACCAGCTCGCGTTTCATCTTAAGGCCTCGAGGGGTCAGAACCTGCACACCTGTGGGCGGGACCCGGAGCACCCCCACCCCCAGGTGACTCAGACAGGTTCCCCGCACTGCTCAGGACTCTGTGCTTCCCCTCTGGGGGTGGGGCAGGGGTTTGATCCCTGGTTGGGGAAATAAGATACCACGAGCCACTTGTGGCCAAAGTAAAAATAACCATAGGAACGATCAAATCATGGACGTTCTGTTACGACTGCAAGGCACCTGCCTGGGGCCAGCACACAGCCAGCGCCCCATAAATGCTGCTGACAGCTCGTCTGGGCAGCGCTCACTGAGCCAGGGGCCCCCTGCGGCATCTGTTCACTGTTGCAGTACTGGCTGAATGAATGAACTCACTGGGTCTGCGTGTCCTGCCCTGGCCGGCACCCAGCCTGGCAGAGTGCCCGGGCATGCACAGCCCCTGCCCCCCGCGGCCACAGCTGAGCAGGGCTGCTGACCTCCAAAGCCCCAGGGGCTCTGGGCAGTGTGTACCCCCTTCCAAATTCCCGGAGGGCTGACCTCACGCTGTTTATTTCCTGGACTAAAAGCAGCTGCGTGCGGGTGGGCTCTGGGGCTGGGGTGGGGGGAGGGGATGCCAGAAGCAGAGCCTTTTTTCCAGGTGCCTCCAGCACATCTGGGGTTAATCCCATGGGGAAGCGGAGCAGAGAGGGGGACAGACGGACAGACAGGCTGAGACACAGACGGAGGGACACACAGGCACCAAAGCACCCAGGGAGGAGGCAGGAGGCCGCAGGCAGAAGGGAGTGTGGGGCCGGGGAGCTGGTTTGGGGCAGAGACACCAAGGCAGACGCCCCGGGAGGGCCAGCACACAGCCAGCGCCCCATAAATGCTGCTGACAGCTCGTCTGGGCAGCGCTCACTGAGCCAGGGGCCCCCTGCGGCATCTGTTCACTGTTGCAGTACTGGCTGAATGAATGAACTCACTGGGTCTGCGTGTCCTGCCCTGGCCGGCACCCAGCCTGGCAGAGTGCCCGGGCATGCACAGCCCCTGCCCCCCGCGGCCACAGCTGAGCAGGGCTGCTGACCTCCAAAGCCCCAGGGGCTCTGGGGAGTGTGTACCCCCTTCCAAATTCCCGGAGGGCTGACCTCACGCTGTTTATTTCCTGGACTAAAAGCAGCTGCGTGCGGGTGGGCTCTGGGGCTGGGGTGGGGGGAGGGGATGCCAGAAGCAGAGCCTTTTTTCCAGGTGCCTCCAGCACATCTGGGGTTAATCCCATGGGGAAGCGGAGCAGAGAGGGGGACAGACGGACAGACAGGCTGAGACACAGACGGAGGGACACACAGGCACCAAAGCACCCAGGGAGGAGGCAGGAGGCCGCAGGCAGAAGGGAGTGTGGGGCCGGGGAGCTGGTTTGGGGCAGAGACACCAAGGCAGACGCCCCGGGAGAGGCCGGGGGGGGGCTGGGGCGAAGAGGCAGCCGGGGCGAGCCAGGGAGGGGTCCGCACGCGCGGGGCTGGCCCCAGGACGGCCCCCTGCTTGCCAGCCGGCTGCAGGCCTTCCCCAGGCCGGAGCAGACCGACCCCCGCCTGAGCAGGCCCAGCCAAGAGGGGTCGGCCTGGGGCTCCTGCAGCGGCTGAAAGGGGGTCGGGCGGGGTTTGGACCCGAGCCTCTTCGCACAGGTGTGCTGGAAAGCCGGCCGGAAGGCGACAACAGGGCCGGCTACAGCTGCCAGGGCCTGGTCCCCAGGTGGCTTCCTGCTGACTGCAAAGCCAGCGCCAGGGGGAGGCGTCGAGGGGCCAGCCCATGCCCGGCCTGGCCCCTCAACCTGGCCCAGGAATTAGCTCTTGAGTGGGGGCCTCTGGGACTGGGCCTCCTGACCCCCCATGACTGGTGAGTCTCCCCGAGCGGCCAGGGAGCACCCCCACCACCGCCCCCCTTCTGGCCCAGCCTGATAGGAGCTGCAGGGAAAGGTCAGGTCACCTCCACAGGACTGTGGGGTGCAGGGGGCGCCCCGCGAGTTTGCACAGCACCCTACTCCCTGACTCCTGACCCCTCCAGGGCTCCCACAAGGCGGGGGCTCCAGCGGCCCACCTGCCCGAGAGGCCCTGGAGAAGGAAGCCGTGCCTCTGGGAAGGGCTCCCGCCCCGGCTCCACGCCTGCCCGCCTTCCGCCTGGAGTCTTGGTCCCTCCAGGTCCAGCCCCACAGGTTTACTGCCTGGAGGCGGAACGGGCGTGTTTACTTTGAGCCGTTCCTGAGCTCACCTGGCTGCTGGGCAGGTGTGGCGTCACTGGGGAAACAGACCCTGCAGGCAGGCACCTCCGGGCCCACCTGTGAAACCTACAGCTCCAGGGTGGGCTCGGCAGGTGGGTTGGGGGTAGGGACAGACCTCTGGGACAAAGGCAGGGACAGACCTGCCAGGGTGCCTGCGAGCGACCAGCACAGGGCACACGGGAACCCCAGGTCCCGCTGGGCAGAGCCGCAGCGAGGACCCAGCAGCAGGCAGCCGAGCCCACACTGGCGAGCTCAGCGCCCACACCTCCAGAGCTGTGCTCCTCCGCAGGGCGCCAGGAGGCGACAGTCATCGGAAAGGCCTGAGAGGAGATAAAGGGAGGGCCTTCCTGGTGGCAAAGCTAGGAGACGCGGAGACAGGATGTCCACTTTCCTGCCGCCGGGGGCTCTTCACAGGATGGGGGAGGGGCGAGTCTCACCCAGGTCTGACCAGGGAGGACAGCCATCCCGCCAAGCTCCCACGCGCTTCCTCCCCATCCTGCACCACTGGGGGCCAGCGGGGCAGCTCAGAGCTCCTTGGGGAGGCACCCCCTTGGCCAGAGGTGGCGGAGGGGTGCTTAGGGCACAGAGAGAGACCTGTGACGCACGAGGACCCACGTTCTTGGGACCCCTCCCGTTAGTATCTGTGGAGTCCCTTCCAG
The DNA here is from genome assembly GCA_006408675.1 of Madoqua kirkii. Taxonomy (NCBI): domain Eukaryota; kingdom Metazoa; phylum Chordata; class Mammalia; order Artiodactyla; family Bovidae; genus Madoqua; species Madoqua kirkii. The sequence goes on along the minus strand of SJYC01005453.1, from coordinate 20,225 downwards.
GCCCCCGCCACATACGGAGCCTGACACATCGCCCACAGCTGCCGTGACAAACATCCGCAGACAGGGCGGCTGGGAGCGACGGACGTTCACTCCCTTCGACGCTGGAGACCGGAAGGCCAACATCAAGGTGCCGGCAGGGCTGACGGAAGCTCCACGTCCCTCTGGCCTCCTGTGGCCTTCCCCGCTGCAGCCACGTGCCTCCACCCTGCCTCTGTGGCCACCGGCCGCCTCTGCCCTGTCTGCTCCTCCCAGGCGCCTGCAGAGCCCTCACTGGCAGCGGCAGTCGCGCCTGCTGGGCCCCAAGCACCAGCCACATCTGTCGACCTCCAGCTGCCTGCTGTTAGCTACTGAGCGCCTGGCACGTGCCAGATACTGTCCCAGGCACTGGGGACACAGCAACGCACAAAGCGGACACCCCCAGCCCCTGAGGCTGGAAGTCCGTGGGGGCAGGTGACGGGCACCAAGCCAGCAGGAAGGGGCTACGCCAGCCGGCACGCAGGGCGAGGCCTCCTCCTCCCACAGCGGCCCCCGCCCCACCCTCACCACCTCCTGGAGCTGCCTGGAGCTTCTGTCCATGCGCCTGTCTGCTGTCTGTCTCTACATCGCTCCCTGCCTGAGGCAGGGGCCAAGGCCACCTTGCACAGTACACAGTGCTGAGTATACAGCAGGCACTCAATAATGGCTATCAGACCTGCTGTATGACACCAGCTTGCGCCAGGACGCAGACACACCCACATGTGCACGCCTGTGCTCCCCTGTGGGCAGTGCATGCTGGGAAAGGCTTACACACACACACACACACACACACACACACACAGAGGCCTCCAACTCCAACTCAGCTGAGAACAGCTGGGCACTCCTGGGGCTCGGAAAGGCCCCAAATTTCCAATTACACCCATGTGGTGTCCTGAGGCTACGGGGCTGGCAGAAGGCCACGCTCGCTGGTGTCTTCGCCAGGGGCAGACTCCTCCTGCTGACCCTTCCAGACTTCCTGGGCTCAGTCACCAGCCAGCCGTCCCCAGGACCCTGCCTGCCCCAGCCTCCAAGACTCCAGCCCACCCCTCAAAGCCCAGCTTCAGGTGTTCAGTGTGGAACATTCGCTGCATCCCCAGGCCGGGGCTGGGGGCAGACAGCATGGCCCACCGGCTCCACACATGCATTTCACAACCCCCGGCTACAGGAGGAAATCCTTACAGGCCTCTTTCTTAAGACCAGCTTCCCTCTAGAGGGCTTGGGGACAACAGTTCCCAGGGGTACAGGGGACATCTGGCTGCGGGGGGTGGGGGGCGGGCACGTGCCAGCCCTGGTTCTGCCTGATGTGTTCGGTCCCAAGCAAGGATGCCTCCTCCCTGGGCCTTGGTCTCCCGGTCTATACCCCTGAGGGCAGCACTTACCGTAGGAGGCGCAGCCTCGGGCCTCTCCCACCTGCGGGCTCCCTGGAAAACCCGTTCCACCCCTCTCTGGCTCCACCTCCGACTTCTCAGGAGAACTTTGAAACACCCTGCTTTCCCAGAAGGCATCTTCTGAGGACACCCTTCCAGAGCTTCTGTCTGGCCAGCCCAGGCACCCGCCCGGGGAACTTTACTCATTGCGAATTCTCATGATGCGGGGGCCCAGGGCCTCACGGCACAGAGCTTTGTTCTAGCCAGCTGGGTCCCAGTCAAAGAGTGTTTGCTGAGTGCGTAACAGATGGAAGGGCCCAGAATGGGGATAAGGCCTGGGAGCAGGGCAGGGTCCACCTCCCGGCCTCGGCTCTGAGATGCTCCTGGAGGGAGATGATCTAGTCCCCAGACCTCCCCACCGCCCAGCACTCCTGTCTCTGGCCTTATCACCCTAGGGCACTGAGGCCTAGCCAGTAGGGACCTGGACCCGGGTGGTCTCAAGCCTTCCGCTCTGTTGGCCCCTCCCCTACAGTGACCCTGGGCCACATTCCTAAGGTGCCTTCACAGGCTCAGGGAGGGGCAGTGCCCCGCAGTTAGTCCCATCAGTAAGGGCCCTGATCTGGTGGCCAGGTCTCAGGACAGTGAGGGGTCTCAGAGGGCCCGGAAGGGCAGCCGTGCCGGCCCTTTCCCAGGGAGACCAGCCAGGAAGTCTGGCTGTGGCCAGAGGCCAGGCCGCCGGCCTGAGTTACAGACCGACTAAGCCGGCGGGGGCGGCCGGAGGTCCTGGCTCCGGCCCAGCTCCACTTGGTGGTTGGGCAAACTGAGGCCGCGGGGGCAGCCTGGGGAGCGCCCCGCCGGGCCGGGGTCCTGGCCGCAGCCCACTGCCCCGCGCCCGGCCGAGCAGCCCGGCCCCGGTCTCCCCGGCGGCGCGCGGGCGGCGGCGCACTCACATGAGGTCCGGCCGGTGGCGATGCAGGATGGCGCAGAAGGCCAGGCCGTCGCGGAACGACGTGGTCATGTCGGTGATGCTCACGTCCCGGTAGCCCTCGCACTGCTGCCGGCACCACTGCTGGAGCGCCTTGATGGCCGCCATGCGGGCGGCGGGGTCCGCCCGGCCGGCGCGGGAGCTCGGACAGCGCTTCCCGGGGGCCGCGCCCGGGGGGCGGACGAGAACCCCGACCCCGAGCGCTGGGAGGACGCGGAGCCGCCGCGGCCAAGGAGCCCCGGGAGGACGAAGAGCCGGCGGGAGCGCGGCCGGAGCCCGCCCGCCTGGCCCGGCCCCCGGCTAAGCCACGCCCCTACCACCAAGTCCCGCCCTCCAGGCCCCACTCCTCCAGTCAGGACCCGCCCCCGGAGAGGCCCCGCCCCGCAGGCCCCGCCCGCCGCTCGCCCCGCCCTCCCGGGGTCCGGCGGAGGCGCTTCGACGCTTTCTTTCCCGCCGGCTCTCGCACCCTTCAGTCGCGGAGACTGGGGCCCGACCCGGGTGCCGACAGGCGGGCCGGCCGGTGGCCCCCACGCCCTCCCGGCACTCAGCAGGAACGGCCCTCGCGTTTCTGGCCTTTGGAAGGACTTTCCGATCCGGCCTGTCTTGCCGGCGGGCCCGCCAACCTCCCGGATACAAACAAGAGGCAGCGGAGGCCGGGGGCAAGGGGCGTGGTGTCATTGGCGGCCCTGCCGGTGGCGGCGACGTCCTCCAGGAGTCTCCCTGCCTGAGACCCCTGGGGGGTCTCGGTGTTCTGGTCTGTGTCCCAGTTTTCCGCTACGAGCATCTGAGCCCCAGGTTATTAAGGAAAGGGTCCCCGTGGGGACCTCAGTTACCGCGTTCTCTGGGAACCCTGTCTGTATGCGGGAGGACAGCCAGCCAGAAACACATCAGACGTGTGCGGTGACCGCCCCCCCCCACCCGGCCGGGCCTAGGGCTTGTCCGACAAGGCTGCGGCGGGCAAGGAAGAAGGCGCTTTCCCGAGAGAGGCCAGCAAGGGGACAGGGCGGCCTCTGTGCCCACTAGGAGTGGAGACAGCCTTCCCACGCAGAGGCAGCGCCTTTCTGCCACTGGGCCCAGTGGTGGTGAGCTTCCCGTCACAAGGGGCAAGCAGGTACTAGACGGAGCACCTGTAACCCGAGACCGTGGCTGCCCTGACCCGCTGGGGTTTTCCAGATGGAGGACAAAGGGTGATGTCCTGCCAGCTCGGCTGGTGCTCAGTGCTAGAGCCAGGTGGGTTTTCCTGATCCCAGGGCAGAGTTTAGAACTGGAAAAGCCAGTGAGGAGGGGAAGGCCACGGCCACAAAGGGGCAGTCATAGGGCTGGACGAGGCTGGGGGCTCAGCAGGAAGAGGGAGGTGGCGGAGCGCTGACTCTGAGGAGCTTAAGCTGCCCCTCGCCCGCGGGGCTGCCTCTGGGAACGGTGGCGTGGCAGGCAGCTCCTGTGGGGCGAACCCTTCAGCACCTCACAGACAGCGCGACCTTCTACCTCGGATACCCCCAGGCTGCCCACACCTCCCCGCCGTGTCCCCTCCTGGCCAGGCCACGCACACCTGGCCCCTGACCTCGGGGCCCTCCCCCGCAGCCTAGGGATGCTTCCAGAAAGCCTGCAGCACGGGCCCTTCCCTGCTTGGCCCCTGGAGCACTCCGAGTGAAGTCCGGCCTCTTATCTCATCTCCTGCTGCTGCCTGGCCCCACCCTGCCCCTCTGGCCTAGAGCTCCGCCGCAGGGGCCCCTGCACTCAGCCACTCCTGGGCTTCCCAGCCCCCAACCAGCCCCACCCGCAGCCGCTGTGGTCTTGCTGCTGGGGCCACAAGCCTGGGCATGACCCTCGCCTGTCTTCTCCCTGCCCACATCCAGTCCAGCTGGAAGCTGGTGGTGGCCGCCACCTCCACAGCCCCCAGCTGCTGCGAGCCCAGGTTTCTCCAGGAATCTCCCAGCCGAGCCTCTGCGTCTGGCGTGACGCCTTCAGTCTCTTCTCAGTACTAAACGTTTGACAACAGTGGGAGCCAGAACTTGCCCCCCAACTTCTCAAACCCCTCCTCCGACCCCTCTGCCCCCACTCAACAAAAAAGCACTGTCTTCAAAATGGGCCATCCAGCCCTCCCTCAAAGTCACCTCTCCATGTCCCCTCCCACCACTGCCCCTCGGACATGCTCCTCCTCCTGCCTTTTCCGCTGCCTGGAGCCGTGTCTCCAGCCTCCCCCGCAGGTCGGGAGACTCTTGTGGCGGTGGGTGGACTCCATCTCGTTCTTCTCCGTAGTCTGTTGGCTGGATGGAGAGAATTCACCTGATGGGGCTGCAGATGGAGGGGCTTGGACAGTGCAGGTCCGGCAGAAGGTCATCACTGACTAGGTTGGCCTCTGGGTAGTGAGAAACACTGGTGGGCTGGATCCAGCTGCTGGAACTTTGGGACGTGTTTGTTACAGCAGCTAGCATTCCTACCTGACTGATACACGTAACACAGACAAAGGTGAAACTGCCCCTGTGACCGTGCCCCAAGGGGACCCACGGTCCCTTTAGATGGTGAGCAAGGGGCCCCCATGTTGAGCCAGAGGCAGGAGATGGCTTCCCTGGGGAGGGGACATGAGAACTGAGACCTGAGGGTAAGTGGGAATCGGCTTGTCACAGAGGAAGGGGGGGTGTCCCAGGCACAGGGACTGGCGTGCTTGGAGCTTGGCAGCAGGTGTGAAGCCAGGGGAGCGCCCGAGTGGTGGAGGAGCACCGGAGGGACAGAGGAGCTCCAGGGGGATGAAGGCCCAGCTGGGGGCCAGCTGGGGGCCACTCCAGCCTTTTCTGGCATTCCGCACCCCTTTTTCTCACCAGAAGTGGGTTGACCTGACCTGTTCTGCAGCTCAGCAAAGTGAGGCTCTGAGGGCACTGGGGACCACTGGGTCAGCAGACAGAGCTGAGACCTCGGAGCCCCAGCCCTGGTGTGGGGGAGGGCCTGGAGAGCCTGGGTCAGCCCGCCGGCCTCCTGCCCGGGGGGCCACGCTGGTCCTGGGCAGGACTTCCAGGCCAGATGGTCTCAATGTCCCCACTCCTGCTTTCCAGACCTCTAGGTGAGGCTGGGCGCCCTCCCTGGGAGGAAGGCGGGCAGGCACAGTGCTGGGGACCCGGGACATTCGGGCCACAGGCAGCAGATTCGCATCCAAAAAGCCTGCTGGGCCCCTAGGCAGGTTCGCGATGGGGGACCGTGGAGTGCTGGGGTGGGGTCTGCAGACCCTTTAACCGGTAGATTGAACTGCAAGTGACAGATCTGGTCAAGGCTGACGGCCTGAGCTGGAACAAAACCGGGTGCCTGTCCAGACAGAGCAGAGCTGCGGTGCCGGGGCCCTGAGGCAGAGGGAGGAAGCCGGAGCGGGAGGGGCCGGTGGAGAGAGCAGGGAGGGCGCCACCCGCAGGCCCTCCTGCAGGACTTGGCAGGGCCTCCGTCCGTCCGCCGAGCAGCGTGACGCCCAAGGGCGCGGCCACGCTGCACAGGGGTTCCCAGACTGACCCCCGCGGCAGGGCTGTCTCGGCTGGGAGCGCGGGCTTGTGTGGAAGGCACGCTCGGACCCCACCGGGCGGGCCCGGGCTGGCAGCCGCCCTCTGCACAGCTTTGCCCCACCCGTCACCCTCCTCGTCTGAGCCTCCTGAGCTTCACAGCAAGGCGGGCGGCTTGTCCCCAGCAGCACGGGGGCTGACCCGCGGAAGTGAGGGCAGCTGCGGCTGTGGTCACCGGGCGCTTCGGGGGACAGCTGAGCAGAGCACCCCGAGGGGAACCAGAGCCACTTGCAGGGGTACCAGAGGGTCGCACGGACTTCACAGCAGAGCATCCAAGGGGCGTCCCATCCTCCCTGGTTCCCAAGGTCAGTTCAGCTGATGGCTCACACGGGTGGCTGTGGATGCCAGCACCCCAGGCAGGGGGGAGCTGGAGGCTGTGACACCCCATTTTAAGGGGCCACCCATTAATTAATTAGGCCCCGTGAATAATGCACGCTGCCTTGGGTATACTAATAGCATATTTATACGACGTGCTATGGACAGTATACGTTCTCATCCGAACACCTCACGAATAATTCACGACCCGTCCTCCCCGGGCTCCGGGGGGCCCGGCCGGTGCCTTGGCTGGGGCCCGTGGTTCGCTTCCAAGAGCCGAATGTTACATCTCATTATAAATGGCTTTGCTGGGCACGTTGGCAACTTTTACATTTCCATCCACTTTATTATTGATGGCTTTCCCGAACTGTAGCAGCCCAACGCTGCACACAATGCGTTATAAATATTTGATCCGGCATCTATAGTCTGCCATTCATCATTTATAACGGGTTACAAAAACATTATAAAACATTAACCGCACATTTATAGATCATTTTCAGCTACCACGACGATGTGTTATAAATACATTATTAATTCTCCTCATGCCATTTATAGGAACCCCGTGTAATGGGGCCCAGCCCTCTAGTCCTGTTAACAGCACGCAGGGGCTGGTGGGGGCACCGGGCGGCGGGGCCAGGGCGGAGGGGATCGGCCCTGCCAGCAGTGCCTGTGTGTCCTTGGCGAGGTTGCAGCACCTCTCTGTTCACAGAGCAGGCCGCAAGGATGGACCCCCTTCACTGAGCACGCCTGTGCTCACAGCCCCCGGACCCGGGCGTCGTCGCGTTCCATCATATGGAAGCGGGGCTGCAGTCAGGGAGGCTGAGCTGGCCCTGGAGGCCTGGGGTGTTCTGAGCCACCTGCCCCCGGCTTGGGGCTAAGAGTTCAGCCACGGCTGCCCTGGCCTTGAAGGGAGCAGGCCTGGAGGACCCCAGGGGTGGAGCAGAGGTTCAGGGCGAGGGCACCAGGCAGGGGCAAGGGCACCAGGCAGGGGCGGCCGGGGCCCAGCGTCCCCCAGCTCCTGCAGCCCCGGCGTCGCCATCCCATGGGCTCTCTCGGCCTGTGGGCGCCAGGGATGCCGGGCTCGAGGGCCCTTGCGAGCCCCCCGGAGACTCGCTTGGGTGTGCAGAGCAGGCGGCAGTCAGCAGCTGCTCCCTCCGCTGCAGTGGTCAGTGGGGCCCAGGGCTCTGCTGCCTGGAGTCCTGGCCCAGTGGCTCTGCTCCCCGCACGTGGCACGTGACCACTTGCCGGAAGATGCCCATGGAGCTCCGTGTGTCGGGCGCACCCTCTGGGCCCCTTGAGCCCCACAGACCTCCCAGGCCAGGCCTTCCACCGGGAGGGCACCGACAGGAAACCGGGGCTGCGGGGCCCCCGTGTGGCATGAGAGCCCAGGGCTCCAGCTGTAGCCTGACAAGTTGAGTCCTGCAAAACTCCTCATCCTGCAAAACCCACTGGACACTCCACCTTCTTGGAACTGCCCTTCCCAGCTCCCCGGAGCATAAGCCTGGTGGGGTCTGACGTCTGGGGGCCCAGCCTGGGCCTGGACCGAGGAGAGGGCTCCAGGGTCAGCCTGTCCTCCCCCAGAGCCTTCCTACTATGCCACTTCCCCCAGGAGGGAGGGGCTGGGAACCCCAGGGGAGCCCCTCGCCATAGCTCTCACCAAAACGCCTGAAATAGTCCCACCCGGGCCCAGCCAGGCCGCAGTGGGGAGCAGCCCCGCATCTCCACCATACAGGATCCAGCCAGGCTCCCGGACCTCAGACGCCCCCTGCCCTGCTCAGCGGGGAGCGGCCCTGAGTCTCCCCCATGCTGGGAGTGGGGCTGGGGCTGCTGCCCTCACCGGCTGTGCACGGGTGCCTGTTAGGTGGCCTTGCTCCCCCGAGACCGGCTCCCTTGCGGCCCCATGCCCCCCACTCCACACACACACACACACACACACACACACACACACACAGACACACACACACCGCCCCTGCCACCCTCCGCTGGGACACACACACACAGACACGCACACACACACACACACACACACCCCGCCCCTGCCATCCTCCGCTGGGCCCTAGGCCAGGCATTGCTGTGTGGAGTGGAGCTGGCTGAGGGCACCCATGGGGATGAGGCTAAGCCAGGAGGCCGCCCACACCCTTGCTCTGCACCCCCACAGAGGGCCATGTGCTCCCCAAGCGGCCCCGTGGGCCCCAACCGCCAGGCAATGCTGAACCCTGGCTGGCGAACGCGGGGGCCACGGACGCCGCCAAGTCGCAGCCACCCGCCCTCAGCCCTGCCTTTGCCCCTGTGGGTGGAGGTGGGCAGCGCCCCCTCCCCCAGGGCCCAGCTGTGCCTCCCTGCCAGCCTTGGCCCCGACGTTGTCGGGACTGGGCAACAAGGGGCCTCAGGCTCCTCTGGAGCCTGCCTGCCGGCTGGGCCTGTCCTCAGCCCATGTTGGGGTGAAACGCCCCAGGCCCCATCCCCCTAAACCCCAGGGCGCCTGTTTCCAGTCACCCTGGCCCGGGTGAGGCCTGCAGCTGTCCTCACGGCTGTCACCCAGGCCCAGATGGGGGATGTGGCACCGTGGAGGTGCCATGGGGCTCCCCGCAGGGCGCCCAGGCTGGGAGGGGACCCTTCAGGTCCATGCCCGTCTCTGCAGGGGTGGCAGGGGGGCTCTGCCCCCAGGAGAGGCATCCATCCCACGTGCCCTGGGCAGAAGCCACTCACCCTGGACAGGAGAGGGTCCAGGGCTCCATGGGGAGGGCGGGACCTGGACACTGAGGTGCCACCGCACGGGCAGCTGCGTAGCTGACCCATCAGGGGCCCGGGGAGCATGGAGGCTGGGTGAGGGCAAGCGGTGGGAGGGGCCTGCGAGGCATCCTGCAGCCGGACAAGGCCACGGCCGACCCGGGGCCACGGGGCAGGAGCGCTGCCTGCCCCCGCCCCCACGGGCCTGTCCTCACCCAGGCTGGCCTCTCGGGCCTGGGCCCATCACAGCCTCAGTGCCCCCTGGTGGCTCGGGCTGAGCAGGAGCCGGGTGACCGCGCTGCGGGGGTGGAGCGGCAGTGATGAACCCCGGGGGCAGTGGGAAGGAAGACGGAGGCGCCCTGCATGCGAGGAACACCCCGCTGCTATGAGCGTTGATGGGGGGGACAGCATCACCCTGAAACATGGACACTGGCCTGGAGAAACCAGTGCCACCTGGGGGCCTCGGGACACACACACACACACACACACACACACACACACACACAGACACACACACACCGCCCCTGCCACCCTCCGCTGGGACACACACACACAGACACGCACACACACACACACACACACACCCCGCCCCTGCCATCCTCCGCTGGGCCCTAGGCCAGGCATTGCTGTGTGGAGTGGAGCTGGCTGAGGGCACCCATGGGGATGAGGCTAAGCCAGGAGGCCGCCCACACCCTTGCTCTGCACCCCCACAGAGGGCCATGTGCTCCCCAAGCGGCCCCGTGGGCCCCAACCGCCAGGCAATGCTGAACCCTGGCTGGCGAACGCGGGGGCCACGGACGCCGCCAAGTCGCAGCCACCCGCCCTCAGCCCTGCCTTTGCCCCTGTGGGTGGAGGTGGGCAGCGCCCCCTCCCCCAGGGCCCAGCTGTGCCTCCCTGCCAGCCTTGGCCCCGACGTTGTCGGGACTGGGCAACAAGGGGCCTCAGGCTCCTCTGGAGCCTGCCTGCCGGCTGGGCCTGTCCTCAGCCCGTGTTGGGGTGAAACGCCCCAGGCCCCATCCCCCTAAACCCCAGGGCGCCTGTTTCCAGTCACCCTGGCCCGGGTGAGGCCTGCAGCTGTCCTCACGGCTGTCACCCAGGCCCAGATGGGGGATGTGGCACCGTGGAGGTGCCATGGGGCTCCCCGCAGGGCGCCCAGGCTGGGAGGGGACCCTTCAGGTCCATGCCCGTCTCTGCAGGGGTGGCAGGGGGGCTCTGCCCCCAGGAGAGGCATCCATCCCACGTGCCCTGGGCAGAAGCCACTCACCCTGGACAGGAGAGGGTCCAGGGCTCCATGGGGAGGGCGGGACCTGGACACTGAGGTGCCACCGCACGGGCAGCTGCGTAGCTGACCCATCAGGGGCCCGGGGAGCATGGAGGCTGGGTGAGGGCAAGCGGTGGGAGGGGCCTGCGAGGCATCCTGCAGCCGGACAAGGCCACGGCCGACCCGGGGCCACGGGGCAGGAGCGCTGCCTGCCCCCGCCCCCACGGGCCTGTCCTCACCCAGGCTGGCCTCTCGGGCCTGGGCCCATCACAGCCTCAGTGCCCCCTGGTGGCTCGGGCTGAGCAGGAGCCGGGTGACCGCGCTGCGGGGGTGGAGCGGCAGTGATGAACCCCGGGGGCAGTGGGAAGGAAGACGGAGGCGCCCTGCATGCGAGGAACACCCCGCTGCTATGAGCGTTGATGGGGGGGACAGCATCACCCTGAAACATGGACACTGGCCTGGAGAAACCAGTGCCACCTGGGGGCCTCGGGGCCTCACTGGACAGGGACCCCCCTGCCCTCGGTGCCCCAGGCCAAGTTCCCGGGCAAACCACCCCCCAGCGCTGCGGCTCCGCAGGGCAGCCAGCCACCCTCAGTGGACAGACGCAGCTGGCCGTCCCCCTGCAGCTGGAACAGAGGCTTCCGGGAGGGAAGCTGCAGCCTCAGGCCTCAGGCCCCGTGGCCCCTTCTGGGGATGGAGTGGGGGCTGGCCTGCACCCCCAGCACTCCCCCCTCCCCCAGGCGCTGATAAAGCCAGGCCCATGGGCAGCGGGCACCCAGGCACCGTCGTCTCTCCCCCCAGTGCTGCCAGAAAGGAAAGCTGGCTGGAGGGCCAGGACTGTGCCCAGGCAGGGGGCCTCCTGTCTCCAGGCGGACACTCGTGCCCCCCATGGCCCGGCTGGCTGGGCCAGGCTCCCGGCTCCCACTCAATCCCCCAGCCCCCCCAGGTCTCCAGAAACCACACAGGCAGAGGGATCAGGGAATTCCACACGCTTCATTTGAAACCAGCTCCCAGCCACGTCCCGCAGGTGTCAGGGCCCCTCCCCCCAGCTGCGTCCCAGCACCCGCAAGCGGGACAGCCTCTGGGGTGGGCGGCCCCCACTGCCAGCTGGGGCCCTGGGCGTGGGCTCCAAGTGCTGTGCAGCCCGCCTTGGTGCTCCCGAAGCTCGGCTCACATCACTGCCTCCAAGTGCAGGATCCTCAGGGCCTCGGAGATCTGGGCACTGGTGTCCATCTGGCCGTACATGCCCACCAGGAAGGCCCGGTGCAGCAACACAGCCGCGTGCTCTGCGGACAAGGAGGGTCTGTCAGCTCTGCGCCCGCGGCCCAGCCGCTCTTGGGAGCAGAGCCTCTGCCCGCTCTTGCTCCTGCCAGAGGACCGAGGCCCCGGGGCAGCAAGCTGACCTTGGCAGAGGAGGGTGTACTCGGGCAGGCTCCGCAGGGCCGTCTGCACCACCTCGAAGTCCCGGCTGCCCAGGCAGTACATGAACGTGGGCAAGAAGTCGGCCGCGATGCTGAAAGAGCCACGACTTCAGGGGAGCGGAACTCCACCCCTACCCTGCGCCAGGAAGGCCAGGGCCCGAGGCCCCCGAGGCCACCGCGGCCCCGGCCCTGGGGACCCCGACTCACCCAGGGTTGTTCTGGATGGAGCGCAGGGCCAGGCTGAAGGCCAGGCTGCGGCAGGACTCCTCGGCCGAGCTCATGAGCCGCTGCAGGCTGGTCTGCGGGAGAAGGCAAGTCAGCGGGCCGCCTCCCGCTGGGGCACCCCCTCAGCAAGCGTGGCCGGGGACTCCACGACCCCAGCCCCGCTCCACCTCGCTGGGCCACCTCAGTCCTGGGCTGGATGAGAGGTGCCCTGCCCCCACAGGGAGGGGGGTGGGGGTGGCTCGGCCTCCCGCCTCAGCCCCCCAGGGCCCGCAGTGGCTCCGCACCGAGAAGAAGCCCAGGATCTCTGGTCTCCGCCGTGACATCTCGTCCACGTCGCTCAGGACCTCCAGCAGATCTAAGATGGGCAGAGGGCGCATGTGACGGAGCTGTGTCAGCCCCACCCCAGCAACCTGGAGGCGGGGGGCGGAGTCCGGGGCTGGCCTGCTGCCCTGTCCATACCGGACAGGCAGGGATCCTGGCCTGGCCGAGGCCCCAGGGTCCCAGGTGTGGCACAGATGCTCAGAACAAGGCGCCCGAGCCTCCTGGAACCCTCCATACCACCTCAGCGCTCGCTCAAGCCGGGGAGCCCCCAGCACCTCAGGACGCCAAGCCTGGGGTTCTGCCACCTTCCCGACTCCACCGGGACAGCACCTCTGGTTTGGGATTGACCCGGAGGTGCACGCTCCCCCAAGAATCCCTCCCCGGGTCTGCAGGGCCCGGGATCTGCGGTGAACCAAGTCCCTGGTGTCTGTGTGTGGCCACCTCAGAGTCACGCTGCAGACGCACTGCCCTGCCCTCCCCCAGGGGCCACCCAGGCTCAGCTCCCCTGAAAGGGACCAGGGGCCGCCGGCCAGCTCCTCGCCAGGCCTCCCTTCCTTGGTGTCCACGGGGATTCCAGGGGGTTCCCCAAGAACACCGGCTAGCAGAGCAGTCCCCACTCCCCACCCTGGTCTCCAGCTTCCTCCTCCAAGCCCCTCTCCATGCCCCCACCCCCACTATGAGCAAGACCCAGCCCGCCCAGCCTTCCCAGGGTCCCCGCCGTCTTCTGGATGGCCCCCAGGAGAAGCTGGGACAGCCAGGGCCGGTTTGGGACCCAGGACCGCAGGAACAGAATGGGGTCCACCGCCCACCACGGGGGCACCCCGGCCTGGAGGACGCATACCCCCCTAACTCACCCTCGACCGTCTGGCCCCGGGACAGCCTCTTCATGTAGGGGGCCATCTCGGCTGCAGTCAGAGGGGTGAAGATGTAGACGCTGACCAGAGGCAGGGAGCCGGCCGAGCTCTCGTCTGCAAGACAAGCCAGTGCCGGTCACGGGCGGGGGACAGGATGGCCCGCCCCCGGCCGCCGCCCACAGAGGGGCTGCGCAGCCCAGACACTCAGCGCTATGGCCACAGAACCCCGGTGTGCAGGGGAGGGGTGTCCCTGTCGAGCAGGGTCTGGAGTGACAGCAGACCCTCGAAGACGCGGCCCCGCCCAGCCGGGCACAGTGCCAGCACACAGCAGGCGCTCGCTGAGCTCCACAAGGCCACAAGCCTGCAGGGGCCGCCTGGGAGACTCAAGCTTCTCCCCAGCCCCACGCTCCCTGCTGCTCTGCACACAGCAGGTGCTCAGTAAAGGCACCCTCGTACACAGCACCGTGCCAGGCCTGTCGGTGGATGCCTGAAAGTCACGCTCAGCACCAATGACTGGGCAAAACCGGGGCAGGACGGCTGTGAGGGGCCAGCGGCAGAGCAGTCCCCGGGGGCCGCGAAGGGCCAGTGGCGGGGCGGCCCCTGGGGGAGGATGGCCTTGAGAGGCCAGCAGCAGAGCAGTCCCTGGGGGCCGCGAAGGGCCAGTGGCGGGGCGGCCCCTGGGGGAGGATGGCCTTGAGAGGCCAGCGGCAGAGCAGTCCCCGGGGGCCGCGAAGGGCCAGTGGCAGGGCGGCCCCTGGGTCCTCAGCCCGCTCACTCATGAACCCACCACTCGCTGGACTCGCTGCTGCAGGCGCTGGGTCGCTGCCAGGGCAGTGGGAGCCGCGGAACAGGGGCAGGAATGTGGGCGCGGCCAGACAAGGGGACAAAGGACCTGGCTGGTCCCAGGGAGCAGTTGCTGGAGATCATGCGGGCCACAGCATCGCCTGGGTTTGCGTGCGCATCACAGAGCCAGGGCCAACGCCGCCCCAGGGACACCCAGGGCGGTCCAACCCGCCCCCGGCCCAGCAGAGGCCCAGCCCCACTCACCCTCACCCTCCTCATCCAGGGCCCGGTCAGCCCCGCCGTCCCTGCTGGGAAGGCTGAGCCCCGCCAGGAGAGACTTCAGCATCACCAGGTCACTGCTGTCAAGGGACAGGTCACTAGGGGACAAAGGGGGGGACAGGGCTCTGCATGAGGACTACATGCAGGGAGAAAAGGGTGACAAGGTCTGCCTGAGGACCACCCAAGGTGGGGGGGGACAAGGCTGTGCTTAAGCAGCATGGGGGTAGGGGACTCGGGGGGCCGGGGAGGAGGGAGCCAGCTCAGGACGGCCCTGGCGCAGATCCAGCGTCGGTGACCGGGGCACCACGGCCCTGGGAGCTCGCCGCGCTGAGCCCGCTCCGCCGGCCCCACCGAGACCGTGCAGACGGGGCCACACTCACTGCAGCACGTTCAGGTGCTTCTGCAGGAAGGCGACGGCGGCCGCGGGGCTGCAGCTGATGTACTTGTGGGTGAACCGCACGAACTTGCTGGCGAAGGGCACGAGGTGGCGGGAGGACTTTCTGTAGTTCTGCAAAGGGCATTGCGAGGCAGCGCTCAGAGCCGGGGCTGCTGCGGACGGAGGCGTGTCCCCCGTCCTGCTTGCACCCCTCCCTGAGCCTCTCAGCGCAGGCTGGACATCACCAGGCGCCCGCCCTCTGCTGGGGCCCTGAGGCTCAGGAGTGGCCCCGGCGCACGCCCCGCAGGGGCTCCCCAGGGAGGGGGCAGCCGGGGGCCTGGCCCGGCCCCCACCCCACTGCGGCCTGGGGCTCCGCTCTCCTACAGAGCTCCCTGGAGCCACGTCTGCCCTCACCCACCGGCCTCTGGGGACAGACCTCCAGTCCTGGGCAGGGGGACCGAGCCCGGGGCAGTTGTGGGACTGTCTCTTATACACATCTCATACAACCCATCATTTCACTGGGACGCAGGGGCGGGGCGTGGCAGGGCGCGGGGCGGGGCACCCACCCGCAGCAGGCGCACGAAGGAGAGCAGGCAGTCCCACAGCGCCCCCTGGTGCTCGCTCTGGAACACCTGCGGCTGCAGCAGCTCCAGGACGCCCAGCACGTGCATGAAGAAGGTCAGGTGGTTCTGCTGCCGGAACTCCTGGAAGTTGAGGTGGGTGCGGCCGTGCAGGAGGGCGGCGATCATGGGCAGGTGCCTGCGGCCAAGCCAGAGCCGCCTGTCCTGGGCGTCCCCCAGCCCCTCCCCTCTGATGCCCACTGCGAGGCTCGAGGCTCGCGGCTGCTCGACTGACCCGCCCGGCCCCGCCCCCAGGCTTGGCTCGTCAGCAAGCAGCCTCCGGCCCTGACCGACCCCAGGATGACCGCCTCAGAGCCCATTCTTGCAGGAACGCCAGGTGTGGCGCCCGCCCCTGGCTGGGGGTGGGGAGACACCAGGCCAGCCAGCCAGGCGGTACCTCAGCAGCAGGAGCGGGTGGGCCACCGCCAGCTTCCGACAGGCCATGCTAGCATCGGCCACTCGGCTCTCGGACGCCCGGGAGTCGCTGGTGTCCGCCAGGAGGGTGATGAAGCGGTGGATGAGGCTGTCCAGCTGAGAGGGGCAGGGGGTCAGGGCCAGGGCCCTCGCAGCCTTCATGCCCCCCTGCCCAGCAGGGCTCAGCCCCGAGGCCCTGGCACAGTCCCTGAGGGCCCTCACGGTGCCCCAGAGAAACCTGCCCCCGCTGCTTTTGGGGCTTCGGAGGATCAAGCTGGCTGTAGCCGGAGGTCCCGGCCAACCTCAGCACACAGTGTGACGTCAGCCACTCCCCGCAGACAGACCACTCTCACAGGTGAAACGTAGCTTCAGGCGTGTGAGACACGGAGAAGGAGGGGAAGGCACACGCTGAACACAGCGGGGGAGGCAGGCAGCCAGGACAGGACACGCTGTCCACACGCGCCCAGCAGGGAGGCTCTGAAGTCAGCACGCCCACAGAGAGCCTGCTGACCTGCGGGGACAGAGCAGGGGGCCGGGGCACAGCAGACACCATCACACACGCCGTGCAGCCTGCGGTTCTCAACAGTCCCCATCAGGTAACGACAGGGACACAGGGGGACGCCCACTCTGCTCCGCTCCACACCTGGAGGACTTCCCGGAGGAGGAAGGACCCTCCAAGAGGTCAGACAGGAGAGGGTGGCAGGGTAGGCTCTGCCCTCAGACACTCATCCACTCACCGAGTTGTGAGAAAAAGCACTTCCCTACCTCTCGGTCTGGGTTCCTACCCCCAAGCAAAGGAGCCAGGCGCCCTGCGGAGCCCGCCGGGCCTTACCTTGCAGACACTGCTGCCGGCGGCCCCCTGGCTGTGCAGCAGGACGTCGGGCAGGGGCACCCGCAGGTCTGGCCGCTGCAGGTAGAGCTGCACCAGCAGGTCGCGGCTGCACCGGCCGAGCACGCTGCGAGAGAGCAGATGCTGTGGCCGTGCCCGGGCAGCCCCCACCCCCACGCGCGGCCCAAGCCAGGCAGGCCCTCACCTGTCGCCCCACTGCTGGATGCAGCCCGTCAAGTGTGCCGCGACCTTCCTGATGCCTTCATCGCCACCGCAGCAGCAGCTCAGCAGCAGGGGCAGGCGCGCCTGGAGCAGCCCGCAGGCACCCGCGTCCCCGTCCGGGCTGCGCGCCTCCGCCTCGGCCAGGATCAGCTCCACCAGCCCCACGAGCTCCGCCGGCTGCACCCGCAGCACCAGCTCCTCCCGCCGCTTCTGCAGTGGACGCCGTAAGTTGGGGTGTGCAGCGCCAGAGTGGGAGAGGATGGTCCTCCTCACTCTGCCAAGGGCCTTATAGACATGGGTTTCCTAGTGCTCTCTTACCCAGTAGAGATCTGTGCAGGAGGCTTGGGTTCGCCCGTGCCTGACCGGGCTCCCACACAGAGCTCCAGTTCATGGGAAACAGCCTCTGATCCAAGACCTGCATGAGGCATGCTGGCATCCCCGCCTGGAAACCGAGTGCACTGCATGCGGGGAAAAGAGCCTCCTCAGGGCAAGGCGAAGCAGCCCAGGGGCGTACATCTGCAAGCCCTGATGGGGAAGCTGCCAGAGAGCCTACAGCCTGTCTCTTATACACATCTAGATGTGTATAAGAGACAGGGACGCCGTAGGTCAGCCCCGCGCAGGACGGCCCCGCCTGGGCCACCCCGCCCTCCGGGCAGGGGATACCCCAAACCTGCCTGCGGGGTGCGCTGGTCCCTGCCCTGCCAGATCCGAGGGACGTGGATGCATGCCCAGAGGAAGTCAAGGGAGGCCGAGGGGTCAAACCTGGAGGAGGCAGGGAGGCCAGACCCAGCAGGAGGCATGACTCCGGGCGGAGGGAGGTGGGTGGGACGGGCAAGACGCCCCGTCAGCTGGGACCCTGGCCGGCCGCAGAGGACGTGGGCCACCCACCCAACCTCGTCCAGCCCTGCCCCCACCCGCCCTCGCTTGCAGCCACATGGCACAGACAACAGCCCTTCACTGTGACCGGGGCGCAGGGGACCGGCCACCCACAGCAGGGCCACCCGGCCCAGGGAGCCGGCTCCTGAGGGGGCCGGGGTGGTGCTGGGCCAGGCTCCCAGAGGAGCTCTGTGTTGGGCGGCTCCACACGGCACCCCGGGGCCTCACAACGCCCACAGTGATGAGGAAGGAGCTGGCCTGTTGGGTGGCAGGGGCTCACCTCTGCTCCTGGCCCCTGCCCAGCAGGGTGTGGATACACTGGTGCAGAGTGGACCAGCTGGACTGGTGAGTGAGTAGGGCCAGCAGGTAGGGACGGAAAGACGGTGCCCGGGGGCCAGGGGGGCCTTTGCCCTGGGACAGAGGAAACCTGGGTTGGTCTCACCAGCTGCCCAGCTCTGGCGAGTGGGGCCAGCGGACGACAGGCAGCCGGCGGGAGGGGGCACAGGGCAGAGAGAAGCTGCCGCTTCAGGGCAGGGCCTCCTAGGCCGTGGGTCACTCTGCAGGTTAGACATGGGCTGAAACGAACCCAGCTCTCAGAGCGAGGACACACCAGCAGCGCTGCGGGCACGGGAACGTGACTCGCACCCTCAGAAGTGCAGACCCACCAGCACAGGGCAAGAACAGGGGCAGGGGCCACAGAGCCCCACCCCGGCCTCCCGGTCAGCGTTTCTTCATCCTCCCACGGCTAGAAGGGCCCTGACACGGGGTTCAGCCCCCACCCCTCGTCAGGGGAGCTGGGCTCCACTCCTTCCAGCGTCCTGCGAGGACCTGGGCCCACAGGGACCAACCCCGCCCCTGCCCTCCTGCCTCTGTGACCAGATCTGGCCGGTCGTGGCGACTGGCTTGGTACACTCGGGACCTATCTGGCCGATGAGACTCCAGGCTGGGGCCTGTGAGAACCGACGGGAAGAGCGTGCGCTGGGCACAGCGAGGCCCACCTTGGCCCGGGAGAACAGTAGCCTCTGCTGGAGGTCGGGGCAGCTGCCGACCACCTCAGGGTCCAGCATCTCCAGCCAGTCGACAAGCAGTCCCGAGCAGGGCCCCAGGCGCACGGCCTCCTGGCTGCAGGGAAGGGGGCTGGGGGTCAGACACGGCTGCCCGGGGCTGCCCCCAGCCCGACCGCAGCTCCGCCGGCTCACCTGCAGTCGTCAGCATCCTGCTTCCCTGGAACCAGGGGCTCCTCCTTCTCCGGCAGCAGCAGCGAGCTGACCACCGCCACAGGCCCCGAGGCCGGGACGGCAGACGCGGTGGAGAAGAGCGCGGCCAGCAGCTCCTCCAAGTGAGGTGACCTCGCCGCAATCAAACCCTGGAGGACTGCGGGGCAGAGGGGGCACCCATCACACGGGCCCAGGGGATGCCTGGCTCCAGGATAGACAGCCTCGGCCCCGGAGTTCTGTTCTGCTGGGGGTGCCTGGCAGAGGGACTCTGGAGCGGCAAGGGGGTCCTCAGTGGAGCCCACAGCCCAGGTACCTTTGCTGACCAGCTCGGGCTCCACGTCACACTGCTCCCCAGACTTGAGGGTGGCCGCGATGGCACGCACGGTGGAGCTGACCGCTTCCGGGTCCCCGCGGAACGTCAGGGCCTCCACCAGGTGCAAGAACCCGCTCCGCACTGCAGGGGAGAGTGTGACCGGCTGGACTCCCGCCAGGGGCCCGGGAGTGAACCCCTCAGTTCCCACACACATTCCCTTCCCTGGGGGGCTGGCCCTGGGCCCTGGTCCTGAAACCACTTGGCCACGCACCCTGGTACCGCTGGGCCCCCCTGGGAACAAGCCCCCGACACAGCGGCAGAGCCCAGGAGCCCCGCCTCACCGTTGCTGACCCGGCGCCGTGCCGAGCACTGCGCAGCAAACAGCCTGAGCTGGGCCTGCAGGGGCCCGGCCTCCACGGAGGGGCCGTCCAGCCGCTGCAGGGCCTGCACGAGCACCTTGAGGAAGAGCGACGAGAAGCCAGTGTCCTGGGGTGCGCAGCGCTGCGGGGGAGGCACGGCTCAGACAGGGCCGGACCAGAGCCCGACCGCCGCACGGCGCCCGGCCCTCCACGGCGAGGGCCGTGTTTAGCTCCCCCAGTGATTCCCAAGGACATGCGACGGGGCAAGCACGTGTGCGGGGGCGGATGGGGCAGGCGAGGGGAGCGCGGCCCGCCCGCTGCCCACCTGGTACTGGCAGAGCTGGCGCATCAAGGGGCAAGCGAGGACATGGCTGCGGTGCATGGCCAGGGCCAGGGCGCCGCCGTGCGGGGAGCTCAGCAGGGTGGCGAGAGCCTGCAGGAGGCGCACGGCCACGCCTGGCACCTCGGGGCTCCCCTGGCGGACTCGCGCCAGCTCCCGGCCCAGGGCTTGCTGCAGCGCCAGGGCGGCGGGGCGTGCATTGGAATTCTGCCACCGTGGTCCCGGGCTCAGAGGGAAGATCTGTGCAGAGAAGGGGGCCGTCAGGCCAGCAGCGGACACCCTAATCCACCACACTCTCCAGGAAGGTGTGCGGAGAGGGCCGTGGACTGGGGACAGGGGACAGGGGCCCAGGCCCTGGAGAGCGCGTGTGGACCTGTGCACACACACGTGCACAAATGTGTCAGCCAGGAAACAGCACCTGTGCTCTGCAGCACTCGTCACTGCCGGGGGCCCAGGCACCCAGGCGGGAGGCGAGAGGCGGGGGGCGGGGACGAGGGCAGGGGTGAAGGGG
>SJYC01005448.1:22-28898 GCA_006408675.1 Madoqua kirkii | reverse complement strand
GTGGGTGGGGTGAGTGGACCGGGCAGGCAGAGAAGCCAGGATGGACCGGTGCGGGGTTCAGCTTGGACGGACGTGTTGGCTGGACAAGCCCAGGCCTCGGAGCCCCGCAGTCCCAGGCCATCTGGGCGGCGACCCCGGAGCCACGGTGAGAACCCTCGACCCCCAGACTCCTGACCTAGTGGCTGCGTGGCAGGCACACACCTCCGCCAAGCCCCCACAGCTCTGCAGAAGGCAGGAGGGCGGCCCTCCCTGGCACCTGAGAGTCTCAGGAGCTGAGGGGGCCGGGAGGTGGGAGTCAGAGGTGAGAGGCACCTACCCCAGCTCCCCGGGGTTGGGGAGGGGGCAGGGCTGCAGCTGCATGTGGTCTAACGGCCTCCACGCAGGAAGCAGCTGCTCCAGTATGGCGCCCTGGGCACCCCCTGAGCTGGGCTCCAGCCCCGGGGGGGAAGGGGTTCTCCGGCTGAGGTCTCCTTGGCCGGGGCAGGAGTCCCCAGCCCAGCCAGGCCTGGCCCAGCCCAGCACTCACACTGCAGGGGCTGGGAGATGGGCGCCCCCCAGCGACCACCAAAGGCTGGGGACCCATCAGCTCCTAAATCTACAAGCCACCTCGTCTGCACTGGAGACCGGGTCAGCCGTGAGTCAGCGGTCATGGGGACTCTCGGGAATTCCCTCTGCCAACGCCAGGGCTGTCAGGGGGCGCAGGGGCCTGCCACGGGTGCGGCTGTGGTGAGGCCAGCTGGGGAGCTGGAGCCCTGGGCGCCCCCCTCCCCAACCCGCCTGAAGCCTCTAGGGGGGTCCCGGGGGCCGGGGAGTTGGGGCGGAAGCCCCAGGGAGGCCGCCTCTGGCCGGAGGTGGGAAGCGCCTTCCAACAATGGTCTGAAAATAGAGCAGGCAGCTCCCGAGGAAGCTGACCCGTCAAGGGAAGGGGTGGGAGCAGGAAGGCTGCCCGCTTGGAGGGGGCCCAGGCCTCAGTTTATCCGCCGGCACCGCCCGGGTGTGGGGACGTGAGGCTGAGGAAGCAGGCCTGGGGCGGCCCCCCACGAGAGAGCTTCTCTGAGGACACGCTGCCCACCAGGCCGCGGGCACGCCCAGCAGACGGATTCCAGGGATGGTCCCATGTCGGCCGGCGCCCCGTCCCACCCAGTGAGGGCTGGCACACTCTGTGGCCAGCACCCAGGACCAGGCTCCGCGCCTCTGGAGACAAGACTGAGCGCAGGGCCCAGCTCCGGTGGAAACGCCAACCCACTTGAGACACACTGCTCCCTCTCCCTCGAGAGCCTGCGAGGCGGCGGGAGGCAAGTGTCAGCCATAGAGAGCCGGGCGGGGAGGAGCCGGGTGCCCCTGGGCGGCACAGCAGGGGGAGGGCCCGGACCCTTCCGCCTGCGGAACCCTGGGGCCCCAGGGAACCCCGCTGGAGAACCAGAGCAAGCGGACTAAGCAGCAGGGACCCCCGGCCCCGCCCGACCCCCCGACCAGCGCTTCACCAGGTTCCAGGCTCCCCAGAACAGTCAAGGCTGAGCACCTCCACCATGGCTGGGAAGCCCCAGGCGCACCTGAGGGGCTGGTCAGCTACGGTGGGAAGAGGTCAGGGGTCAAGGGCACGGGGCTGGCAGGGCTGGGGTCACTGTGTCGGGGCCAGGATCCCAGGACGGGAGGGGCTCCCGGGCCTGCCCTTGTCCCGCTCAGCGGACGGAGACCCTCAGGCCAGCCCCTCCTTCTCCTGGCCGCCGGCTGGTGGGCCGGACGGGGCCCTGCGACGCCCCTCTGCCCAGGGCAGCCCCGAGTGCACGCTCCTGTCCCGCAGTCCCGCCTCGGAGCCTCCCCGCTCCCCGGCCGGGCTCAGTTTCCTTGTGGGGTTTGCCCAAGTTGCCTGCTAAGAGCGTGCACCAGGTTTGAAATTAGAGAAACACCCTCACGGATTTTTCTTTCTTCTTCCCTCTTAAAAGAAGATACACACCAGGCAAATGTCCCAGAGGCTCCGACCTCCTTCCAGGCCCGCTTCTCCCAGCTGACACTTTTCTGTGGCAAGTGCCCTCACAGACTCACACTCTCACGCGTTCCAACTTTTGGCTCAGAACTGAGTCCCACGTCCTCAGGTTGGCTTGGTCTCCGTGATATTCTCAGGCTGAGCAGAGGCCGGTGGGGGAGGGGGGCGCAGGCCTCACGCGTCACGGGACTCTCCATTCACAGCCCGTGTTGCCATCTCTCCCGGCCCAGGGCTCACTGGACTCAGCTGGGCAGTTCCGGGGTGTGTGGGTGTGTGTGTGTCTGTGTGTGTGTCTGTGTGTCTGTGTGCGCGCGCGCGGGCGCGCACACGTGTGGGGCGCGGAGGCAGGGACAGAGGGCCGGACGGGAGCACCCGCGTTCAGTCTGGTCAGGGGTCGGGACTTCCTTACGGGCAGCTGCCCCCGGCTCGGGCCTCCTCACTGTGGGACACCAGGTTTCCCGGTCAGGAGGCAGAGAGGCAGGGCCGGCAACACCGTAACAGGAACGGTGTGCCCTTCCCCGATGGTCCAGGGGCTAAGAATCCGCGGTCCCAGCCGGGAGTTCGATCCCTGGTCAGGGAACTAGACGCCCTGGACCACAGCTCAGACCCACCACAGCCGAATGGCCTTTGTTTTAAAAGAAAGACATGCTTGGTCTTCGTGCAGACCTCCCAGCGGGGAGCTCCTGAAGCCTTGAAGCTTTCTGAAGGGCAAGGTTGCCTGCGGTTGTTCCTAACTAGCCCCCGTGGACCCCACCAGGGCTCACGCTAAGGAGGTGGGGCCTTGCGCGCCTTCCGGTGGATCCGCCCTCGCGAGCAGGGGGTGGAGCTTACAGCTGCACCGCACCCCCAACTCGGAGGAGGTGGGGGCAGGGGACCGGAGAAGATGCGGTGAGTTCACTGGTCAGCGGCCGGGGGGGTGCATCGATCATGTGTCCATAGCGAAACCTTGATGGAAACTCTGGAAGGAGCGCTCCTCAGAGCCTCCCGGCCGCTGCACGCGCGGCTGTGCCGGGAGGGCATCTGCGTGGGGCGCGCGGAGCCCTGCGCCCCAGCCCGGGCCCCCCACGCGGCCTGTGACCGCGCCCCGGCCACCCCACGCCTTCCCCGTGTCCATGTCCCGGTAGTTCCCGAGCTGCAGCCTCAGTGACGCCCTGCCGAGTATAAGTCCTTCCTGCGCCCTGTGCGTGGGTCTCTTTGAATGAATCATTTAACCCGAGGTTGGAGTCATGGGAACTCCCCAAATCTGCAGTCAGACAGGTAGATGACTGCGGACCTGGGGCTTGAAGTGGGCCCCTGAAATCGTGGGGGACCTCGTGGGACCGAGCCTCATCCGCGGGGTCTGCGCTGACCCCGGGAGCTACTGCTCGAGTCGAATGGAGTTGTAGGGCCCCCACTGGCGTTGGAGAGCCGCAGAGCTGGCTGGCATTTGGAGAAACCGAACAGCCCCTCTGGTGGGCTGAGGTGGATGGTCCCCACTGTCCTCGGGGGCCGGCGCACTTCAGTCTGGAAAACGGGACTCAGGACCCGGCGCCGCGGACCGCAGCACGCGGTAACAGCCATGCCTGCTGCTCGGAGGCCGCAGCGGGTGTTCCGGTTCGGGGCGATTACGATCAGGCCGAAATAAACTGTGCAGGCCTGCTCCTTGGACTGACGTCACCTCCACAGTCACCCACGGGGCTCTCTGTCCTCCGTGACTGGGAGGTGACGGAGCTGTGTCTCTGGGTCCTCGGTGGGGCTCTCTAGTGGAGGCATCTGATGGCCTCACCCTGCGTCTGGGGCCGAGAAGCACACAAAACGCAGCTGCTCCTGTCGCTGTTGTTGTGGAGTGTGGGGGACACAACTCGGGTTTCCCCAGAGCAGTTGCTTACCATCCTTTACAAAAAATCGATATACTGTTTATTGATAGGGACTGTGTGGATATATTGGAGAAGGAAATGGCAGCCCACTCCAGCACTCTTGCCTGGAAAGTTCTGTGGATGGAGGAGGCTGGTGGGCTGCAGTCTGTGGGGTCGCACAGAGTCGAACACACCTGAGCAGCTACGGCGCTGTGTACATATAGCTGTCGTTTAGCCACTAAGCCTTGCCACCAGGCTCTTCCATCCACGGGGTTTCCAGGCAAGAACGCTGGAGTGGGCTGCCGTTTCCTTCTCATTCTGCCCTGCTTTCTGGGGCTGTCCTTCACCTCAGGAGGTGTGGGAGGTCCTCCCTGCCCACAGGGAGGTGAAGGACATCCCACCTTGTGAGATGTGTGGCAGCATTCCTGCCCGCCACATGCAGGATGCCAGCAGCTATTTTTTTTCTCAGTAGGACGGGAGAACCGCTAGAAATGTCCTCTTGAGCAGACCACGGCGTCGGCAGGGAAAGCTACAGGGCTTTTGTGTAGGTCGCACACACGCCAAGCGTCGCTGGCTTCACTGGCGAGGAAGCCTCGGGCGTGCTCTCTGAAGCAAAGGCCATGTGGCCGAGTAAACACGCACCATTGGCATGGTCACCTACGGCTCCAGACGGAAAGGTGTGACTTGGAAAAAGAATTTTTAGTTTTGGATCCTAAAGTCAAGTGCAGTTACTGAGAGAGGAACTTCTGACCACAATTTTTGCCCCTTCTCCAAGCTGTGATGGCCCAAAATACAGAGCAGTGTCCAGCCTTGACCAAGTGTCCCCAGGCCCGAATCATCCTGGTTGAGAACCCCGCCCTCCAGCATCTCTAAGTCCCACGGGCAGGAAAGGTGTGTTTCTTTGCGGAATCAAAGGATGGATGGAACCCGGCGTGGCATGCGGTCTCCCCGCCTCACAGGCTCCTGTAAGAACCAGCTCTCAGAGCCGCCTCACCGCGGGCCCTCCTCCTCCTTTATAACCTGCAGGGTCTGGGGACCCCGAGACGGGAGTGAGCATCTCCAGTGAGGCGCTGGTGGCCACAGGCAAGCTTGTATCGCCTGGGCCTCCGGTGCTTCGCCCGGGCACCAGGGTAGCCCGTGGGTAACTGTGTAGGGCAGGGCCGCAGCCCACGAGGGCAGCCAGCATGCCCCCCTGGCTGGCCGCGGTGGACGGGCTGGAAATGTCAGGGCGGGACGGTCACGGGACCCTCACCTGGGAGCAGGGTCTTTGCGGAGCACCCGGCTGCCGCCCGACTCCCACAACTCCCAGGGTCAGAGCAGACCCCATGGGTGGGGGCTCAATCTCGCGAAGACCCCCACAACTCCGGGAGCCGGTTTCAAGCCCAGGGCCCCAGGTAAACACAGGAGAGGTGGTGGGCAGGGAGGTTGCGGGGGGTGGAGGGAGGTAACTTCTTTAGGAAAGAAGATAGAGTTGTTCTCAAAGTGTGAGCGGACACCAGCTTCATTACTCAGTAACACGTGGACCTGGGAGCGTCACGGCTGCGTAACTGAAGTCTTGTCCTTTCACGGAGAGCTCCCCCGTGTGATCCTCGGGCTGCCCTGCTCGGATGGGCGCGGAGAGGGCCATACGCACACAGCCCCGTGGGAGCCCGACTCCACTTCCTCCCTCTGCGGCCCCTTGCTCCCCTCCCAGGGTGGAGATGGAGGGGCCCCTTCCCCGGAGCTGAAGAGGGAGGAGACCGCTGGGACACAGAGGGTTCCAGACGGCTCCGGTCTCGGCCAGGCCACCACCTTCTTCACCCCAGAAGCCGGGTTGGGAAACAGCAGGCAGAGGCTCCCAGCTGACCCCCAACCCCTGCTTGCTGGTGGGGCCCAGGCTGCAGGGAGCAGCACGGCTCTGCACTCCCAGTAGGGGCCTTGGCCCCGGAAGCTCCCTCAGGGGAGGGCCCAAGGCCTGGAGCGGGTGCACATGCCCCCCAGCGAGGGCAGCCCCTCGCAGGCCTGCGGGCCAGCGCCAGCCCGTGTTCCTCCAGAGCCCTGCTGGCCTGTCCGGGGTCTGGGTGGGGTGTGCAGGAGGGACCCCCAAGACTCCAGCCCCCCACCTGGCAGGGGTCCGGGATCCTGAGGCCATCTGTGGGGATGCCGCGGGGTCGTGAATGCTGGGAGACCCCGGGCTGAAGCGGGCCCCTCCTTCCCTCTCTGCAGACAGAGTCATTGCTCTTCGGGCCTCAGTGTCCCCCCTCTACCCAGACCTTGGCAGGGCCACCTGAGTGTGCCCACGGCCTCCAGCTGTCTGGGAGGAGGGAGGAGCCGGGTGCACCCTGGGCAGGGAGGGGGGCCCAGACTCCTCCCTGGGAACCAGCTCAGCTCTACCCAGCTGGGCAACGGGTAGCTCTGTCTGGCGCAGGCGGGGGCCCTGAAGGTCACGAGCCTCTTCCCAGGGCAAAGAGGAGCCGTTTATCTGGTAAGCAGCTCTGCCTTCACCATAAAGCCGTCATAAAAGGGCTATTTGTCAAGGCCAACCAGGACCCAGAGCTGTGCAAAGGTCTTCGCAGCCATTTAGAAACTGCACTCTCACGGCAGTCCTGTGAGGTCAGCCTAGTTCCCTCCATTTTATTTCATTTTTAATTTGACTTTATAGCTTTGAATAGCTAATATGTTGCATGGTCTGCCAGTGGAACTGCCACAAAGAGGCCGACACAGCACCTCGTTTCTGTCCCCACAGCGTCGGCCCTGCCAGCCATGGGCCACCCTCGCCCCCGGCTTCCGTGTGCCCCAGCCTGCCTTCTGCGGGTACAGACGTGAATATGGCTGAACGTCCTCCATGGAAACCGAGCTCCAGCGATGCTCAAGTCCCTTCCGTGACATACCACAGAGGACTTCCCTGATGGCCCAGTGGTTAAGGCTCTGCGCTCCCACTTCCAGGGGCCAGAGGCTTGGTCCCTGGTCAGGGAACTAAGATCCCATATGCAGTGAGGCACAAGCAAAATAATCTTTTTTTAATCGCACAGTTGCTGCTGCTGCTGCTAAGTCGCTTCAGTCGTGTCCAACTCTGTGCGACCCCATAAACGGCAGCCCACTAAGCTCCTCTGTCCCTGGGATTCTCCAGGCAAGAATACTGGAGTGGGTTGCCATTTCCTTCTCCAATGGATTAAAGTGAAAAGTCAAAGTGAAGTCGCCCAGTTGTACCCGACTCTTAGCAACCCCATGGACTGCAGCCCACCAGGCTCCTCTGTCCATGGGATTTTAAAGGCAAGAGTACGAAACCTACACACATATACTCTCAATCATCTCTAGATTACCTGTGACACTTGCTGCTGCTGCGGCTGCTAAGTCGCTTCCGTCATGTCCGACTCTGTGCGACCCCACGAACTGCAGCCCACCAGGCTCCCCCGTCCCTGGGATTCTCCAGGCATGAACACTGGAGTAGGATGCTATTTCCTTCTCCAACGCATGAAAGTGGAAAGTGAAAGTGAAGTCGCTCAGTCGTGCCGACTCTGTACGACCACACAGACGGCAGCCCACCAGGCTCCTCCGTCCCTGAGGAAACACCTTCCAAATTCCAGCTCTGAAAACATCCTGGAGAGGCCAGTGCTGCTGTGTTTGTTGGCAGCTGTTACTGCTGAGGCTGTCGGCAAAGAGATGTGTATAAGAGACAGCCCCCGTCCCTGGGATTCTCCAGGCGAGAGCACTGGAGTGGGCTGCCATCGCCTTCTCCAACCTGTGCCACTTAATGCGGTGTAATTTCTATGTAAATAGCTGCCAGTGCATCGCAGACTCGAGTTTTTGCTTTCTGGAACTTTGGAGAAGCTTTACCCCTGAACATTTTCAGTCGGAGGCTGGCTGCATCTGAAGATACAGAGCTCCAACTATGCGCTTTTACGGCCTTCCCTTCCACACTGAAGGGAGCACGCAACCCCCCAGTTCTGCACCTTGACTCCGTGTAAACAGACCGAGGTCTTCGATCCCAGCGCGCGGGGCCTCGCGGTCCTGCCTGCACGGCTGCGTAGCACTGCGGCGTGCGGCTCTCCACGGCTTAGTCCGCGGGTCCCTTGGTAATGACGAGCGGTGGTTTCCCGTCTTCTCTGTTACAGGTGCCGCCACAGCAGTGAGCTCATGTGCTCCCAACCTCACATGTGATCAGTGCACGTGTGGCCGAGATTTCCAGAAGTGAGCGACTGGGTCTGAGGTCGAGTAAGGTCCGAGGTAAGCATGGAAGAAGCTGCCAGATACCGTCCCGCCCCCAGCAGTGTGCGCCGGGCTCACTCCCCAGCCTCCGCACCGAGGACTGCTCGGGACCCTGGAAGACGAGCCGTGGCTTTGCACGCGGGGCTGCGTGCGTGTTCTCTGTGGGGGCGTCTTTGCTGGTCTGTCTTTTCTGTGGCTGGTCTCTTCCTGTCCTCTGCTCCTTTTACTTGCCTTTTACATTTCTAGCAGTCCTCTGCGTACTAGAATGGTCCTAGTCTGATCTTTGTGTGGTAACTTTGCTTATGGCGGGTTTTGCCTTAAATCGCTTTTAATTTTTTAGTGCTCTGCGGTTGTGCCGGGTCTCTGTGGCTCCCCTGGGCTTTCTCTAGTTGTGCTGAGCAGGGTCTTCTCTCCGTTGGGGTGCCAGGCTGCTTCTTGCGGCGGCTTCTCTCGCTGCAGAGCACGGGCTCCAGGGCGCACGGGCTTTTCCTGCTCCGCAGCGTGTGTGATCTTCCTGGACCAGGGACCGACCCAGGCCCCCTGCGTTGGCAGGCAGACTCTTAGCCACTGTGCCACCAGGGAAGGTATTAAGTCATTTTTTATGTGTTTGGATTTTTCATCATAATTTGAAGAAAACTTTTCCCGCTGAGAAGTCATAATGGAAGTCACTCCTGTATTCTTCAATATGTGAATGTTTCCTTAAGCTTATTTTTTTTGTGGTGGTGACATACAAATAAAGTGTAATTCTCCATTTTAACCATTTTTGGTGTTTCAGCTGAGGGGCGTCAAGCACGTTCACATTGCTGGGCAACCACTGCCATCCATTTCCAGAACCTTCTCATCATTTCATGGTTTCTTTTAAAATATTATTAATAATTACTTGATCCCTTTGAGATGTATAATACAGCCATACCCTGTAGGTAAACCATGGGCCCAGCTTTATCTTATCCTGAATGGTTATCATGTTGTCTCAACATCCTTGTTTAAAAAGCCCATCTCAGGACTTGCCTCCTGGTCCAGTGGTTAAGATGCTGTGCTCCCAGGGTGGGCGGCCTGGGGCTGCCAGCGCAGGTTCGATGCCTGGTCTGGGAAGTAGATCCCACATGCCGCAACTATGACCCAGTGCAGCCCAAGTAATTAATTAAAAATAAAAAGCCCATCTTCATTTTGGTTTTATCAAGCCCATCTTATTTTTTCTTTAAAGAATGTGTTTTATGTTGGAGAATTACCACTGTTGTGTTAGCTTTGGGGTATATAACAACGTGACTCGGCTATACGTGTATATGTATCTGTTGTTTTTCAAATTCTTTTCCCATTTAGGTTATTAGAGAGTGTTGAGCAGAGTTCCCTGTGCTATTCAGGGAACCTGTGATACAGGTCCTTGCTGGTTATCTGCTTTAACTACAGCGGTGTGTACATGTCAATACTAAACTCCCAGTCTTTCTGGCCCCTACACTTCCCCCACCCCCACCCTGATAACCGTAAGTTCCTGCTCCAAGTTTGTGAGTCAGTTTCTGTTTTGTAAAGAAGTTCGTTTATCAAGCCCATTTTCCAGCTGAGGAAACTGAGGCCCAGAAGTGAACCACGTGATCAGCCGCAGCACAGGTGTGCCCTCCGGCTCCCGCATCCACCTGCTGCCGCTTCTGCGTGCCGGGCGGTCACGGCACTGAGGAGGCCATTCAGCCAGCGCCCTTGGTAACCAAGCTAATGCGGAGAGTGTGCAGGCCAGTGAGGGAAATGAGGATCGTGAGGAGAGTCCATCCCCCTGGCCTCTCACTGTGGTGTCCTGCTGAGAGAGCCACAATCTGAGGACGGAGGGCGTGGGCTGGGAGAAGGGGAAACACCTTCCAAATTCCAGCTCTGAAAACATCCTGGAGAGGCCAGTGCTGCTGTGTTTGTTGGCAGCTGTTACTGCTGAGGCTGTCGGCAAAGTCCAGCGTGCCTGGTGGCCCCACAAGGCCAGGGCACCCTGGCAGAGCAGGTCGCTCAGAAGGAAGCCCTGTCGTGGGGACTGCAAAGGGGGGACTCGGAAACTCCTTGGCACTTTCTCCCATTTGCTGCTGGGATACACTCTGAAGGGCCCAAGATGGTTCAAGGACCCCCAGCCCTCATACCAGCCTTAGGGACTTGCCCTGCTCTCTCAGAACTCAGAAATGTGGCCTCATGGACGTAGCTCATTATTTCCGAAAAGGATCCAGAAACCGTCCAGGGATCCGGCCTGCCATCCAAGAGCTGGGGAGGGGTGTGGGTCAGCTCCCCAGCTTCAGCTTCCATGTGCAGCAGGAGGGGGCTCTCCTCCCCCGGGCTGGCCCTGGCCTGACTCTGGGCAGCATTCTACTCTGCTTTCTCGGGATCTGCCACCCCACAGCAACCATCAGCTGGGCCTTAGGTGGGCAGTTTCCAGGCCAGGGGTCTTAACACTGAGGCTCTGGGTTGAAACCATTTAACACCATTTTATCTTGTTCTCTCTACCCACATCCAAGTCAAACTGGGAAATCAAAAGACAGGGCTGTCTATCTGGAGGGCAGGTCTTCCCTCATTGGTGGGGCCAGGCCCCCACCCGACAGGGAGGCTGGTGTGTCCCCAGACCCACCTTCTCTCTTGATGAAACTACCAGACTGTCCCCAACAGGGGCTCCCGCTGCGGCCAACCCTGGGGAGATCGGGGGCGGGGGGGCGTCTCTGAGGGCCTTGGGAAGTCTCAGGGATGGGGGGCCTTTAAGGTTAGGTTCGGGAGGCCACCTGGCGAATATGGATGTGGACTGCAGACAGTTTACCCTTCCACCGAGCTGAGAGCCGATGAGCTCGAGGGAGTCTGGGGACTGCTGCCGCCACCGCGCGGCGCGCGCAGCACCTGCGTCACAGGTAACGGCGGTCGGCTCAGCGCAGGTGGGCTCGGGGGCGGGGCCTCCGCTGGGCGGGGCCTGGGGCGGGGCGTGCGGTGGGTGGTGCCTCGAGTGGGCGGGGCGCTGGCGCGCGCGGCGGGTAGGCGGGGCGGCGCGCGGTGGGCGGGGCGGCGTGACGACGGCTTTTCGGCGGGCCCGGCGCCCCTGCCAGGCCCGCCCCACCTGTTATGCCCTCCGGGCCCGGGAGATGCGCTTGGGGGAAGCGGGGGCGCGGCTGGGGCCACGTGCCAGGGAGCGCATGGCGACCCAGGCGACCCGGGCCTCGTGCACCTGGGCGCTGCCCGGCTTGGCGGCGCGGTCCCGCCCCGGCGGCGCTCAGGCCCGGCCTGCGCTGCCCGCGCGCGCTCGGGTCCCCGCCGCTCCGGACGTGCGCAGGGCGAGGAGCAGGGGCCTCGCTGACCGGGTCCCTGTCCGAGCAGCCGACCTGCCGGGGTTCACCGAGGAAGGCCTCGGCGTGGGAGCTTGTGTTGGGGAGGGGGGCGACGAGCACATCATTTCCCGAATTCCGTGGCTCGCGTCTCCTCTTTCTCCTCGTTGACTGGGGGTCTCCGCCTTTTCTAACTGGAAGCAGAGGCCCTTCGCTACTTCTGCTGAGTTCCGGACGCCGCGAGCTTCCGCACACCTGCCCCACCACCTGGCCTCGGGGCTGCGTTGGGAAAGCACGGTCGCTCCACCCTGGCCCCCCGTCCCCTGGCCCCCGAAGCCGAAGCCGTGTCCTCACTCGCCACGTGTCCCGGAGCCCTCAACCAAGCGGCACTCGCACCTTCTGCCCACATTCCGAGAGCAGCCTGCGGCGCGTTGCTAAAAGCGCCCTGCTCTCCGTCTCGTGTTAATGATTACGCTCTCGTTTACCTTCCCCGCTGTAGGGTAGCCTAGAGAAGTGAGGTCCTCCCCCTGACAGTCCATTCAGAGTTGACTGCCACTCAGGCCCCGCGTGCCAGGCGCCTGTTCTCCCGGGCCGCGGAGGTCCACAGGCAGCGCACAGCGACAGATCAGTGGCCTCCGGGCAGTGGGGCTTGGCTGCCCACCGCCTGCCCACCGCCCTCCCACCGCCCTGTCTTTGGCATCGAGCAGGTTTTGCCAGCGCAGGGGTTGCTGCCCAGGAGTCTTAGTGAAGTGTGGCCGAATGCCTGGCCTGCCATCTCTGAAGCCCAGTCCGCAAGCCTGGTGTCTTTGCTGGCTGGTGAGGGGATGACCCTTTTTTTAAAAGCGTTCCTTTAAGCAGGTGGGAGGGCCTGGAGCACTGAAGGTGGGCTGTGCGGGTGGGCGGGGCACGCCAGCGGCTTGTTGCTTTGATTGTGCCTCCTATCCTAGAACTTCCCTCCCTGGGTCCAGTAGGGATGTTTGAGCTCGGTAGAGGGTGTCTGCTCTTACAACTTAAAGCTGGACCTCTCGGTATTCCAGAATAAAACATTGATTGATTCAGAACCACAAGCGAGGCTTCTCGCCAGAGCGCATCTGCGCCTCGTGCTTGAGCGGGGCTGGCCTTTAAGGGACAGCTTCCAAGTTCAGCATCGCTCACTTTCAAGGTAGTTGCTAAAAATGGGAGTTGAATTTTTTAAAAAGCGTTCCTTTAAGCAGGTGGGAGGGCCTGGAGCACTGAAGGTGGGCTGTGCGGGTGGGCGGGGCACGCCAGCGGCTTGTTGCTTTGATTGTGCCTCCTATCCTAGAACTTCCCTCCCTGGGTCCAGTAGGGATGTTTGAGCTCGGTAGAGGGTGTCTGCTCTTACAACTTAAAGCTGGACCTCTTGGTATTCCAGAATAAAACATTGATTGGTTCAGAACCACAAGCGAGGCTTCTCGCCAGAGCGCATCTGCGCCTCGTGCTTGAGCGGGGCTGGCCTTTAAGGGACAGCTTCCAAGTTCAGCATCGCTCACTTTCAAGGTAGTTGCTAAAAATGGGAGTTGAATCGCGGCTACTGGGGAAGTCGGCTCCGGGGCTTGCTGCGTTCCAGCCCTTTCTCCAGCCCTGCGGCTGAGGCTGCCGCCAAGCGAGGTCGTTTTCCGGACCATCCTTTGTCCACTGTGGCGCGCGCTTCCACTCGCGGGCTCTGCCATAGCTGGAGAGTTTGTTTACAGTCTCAGGCAACCTAGGATCCCTGCCTGTGTCCTGGCTGTTCCCGAGTCTAAAGGTTTCTGGATGGACTTTCTGGACAGCAGGTCCAGTCCGCACGGGAAATGGAGCCCTGGCCAGTGGGGACGGTCCTCTGCGCGGCTGCTCCTCAGTGCAGTAAA
Source organism: Madoqua kirkii (assembly GCA_006408675.1). Lineage (NCBI taxonomy): Eukaryota > Metazoa > Chordata > Mammalia > Artiodactyla > Bovidae > Madoqua > Madoqua kirkii. The sequence goes on along the minus strand of SJYC01005448.1, from coordinate 15,748 downwards.
CAGTGACTCACTCTCCTCTCTGCTCCCCACCTCCCTGTTCTGGTGGAAGATGCCTTGCTCCGGTATTTACTTTTGCTTTTTATAAGTCACAGACTCGTGTTTCCTCTTTCTTACAGTTTCAGGAAATTGAGAGTGTCATCTCACAGCTGTAGGATTTTAGAGCAGGTAGAGATGAACCTGTGGGGTCTCAGTCTACAGACACACAGCTCTCCCCAAGGAAACAGCCTCACGATGCCTCACCTGCCAGAGGGGCGAGCCCCACACCCGGTGCCTGGTGTGGCTGGCCTGCCTTTCTGCGCTGCCCACCTGGGTGCCCGGGGCAGAGGGGCAGAGAGGAGAGGGGTGGAGCACCCCAGGCCTCTCCCTCACGCAGGCGCTGGCATCTGCTCATGCAGCGGGCCTCCCACCTGCCAGGAGTCACGGGGAGTGGGGAGGTGCGTGCCCCTGCCCACCGAGGGAGGCAGGCCTTGGACAGAAAAGCCAGCGCTGGTCCTGAGCTCCACCCTGGATGCGTGCTGAGGAGGGAGCGCCCACCTCCCACATGTGAAGCGAGGGAAGGAAGGGGGCAGTGGCAGAGGGGCAGGAGCTTGGAAGCGGGAGGGTCCCCGGCACAGATGGGCGGGGGCTTCAGGAAGCTCATGGGGGAGGCCTGGCATGGTAACAGGTGGCCCTGGGAGGGGCGGCTTCAGGCGGGACTCCCGCTGCCTGCTTGTGAGGGCCATGTTTGAGGCACTGGGATGGGAATCCAGACCAGACTCGGGGGCCCGTGCCCAGGTGGTGCCGAAGGGCTGCAGCATCAGGGGGGACGCAGGCCAAGCCAGCAGGTGGGTGCGGAGGGGAGGGGAGGCCTGGGGCCGCCACCCAAGCTGGAGACCCAGGAGGAGCGCGAGGCGAGAGGGTGTCTGCAGGGCCGTCATGTCCCTGGCTGGACAGAGAGGTGGGGCTGGTCGGAGCCCTGGTTGGCCCCGCTGGGCGGGGGCAGAGCGGAACCCCCTGCCGTGGGGGCTCCAGGGAGCAGGGCCCTGCCGAAGCTGGGTGGCGGGGGTGGGGCAGCGTTCAGCCCGCTGTCAGCCCTGCCTGAGTCACCTCTGGACGTGGCCGGGATGACACAGCTTCCTCAGGCTGCAAAGGCAAGGTGACCAGACGTCCTCCAGGCCAGGCAGACAGTCACGTCTTGCCGGAGGGCAGCCAGCCAGGGCCAGCCTGCAGGCCGCGTGCGGGCTGGGCCGGTGGGGTGGCCGGCAGGGCACGGCAGGACACACCCCGTCTCAGGGAGCTGGTGCAGCCGGTGGGCGCCCTCCTGGTTCTGGGACCTGCCTCTGCTGGCTCCTTCCGGGGTCGGATGAGTCGACGGGTGCTTGTTTGGCAGACAGGCTCCTGCTGTGGCAGGAGCCGGAGGGGCAGTCGGCCGGGGGTCTGTGAGAGGAGGCCCCCAGCCCCCAGAGCAAGGGGCCCGTGCCCAGGTGGTGCCGAAGGGCTGCAGCATCAGGGGGGACGCAGGCCAAGCCAGCAGGTGGGTGCGGAGGGGAGGGGAGGCCTGGGGCCGCCACCCAAGCTGGAGACCCAGGAGGAGCGCGAGGCGAGAGGGTGTCTGCAGGGCCGTCATGTCCCTGGCTGGACAGAGAGGTGGGGCTGGTCGGAGCCCTGGTTGGCCCCGCTGGGCGGGGGCAGAGCGGAACCCCCTGCCGTGGGGGCTCCAGGGAGCAGGGCCCTGCCGAAGCTGGGTGGCGGGGGTGGGGCAGCGTTCAGCCCGCTGTCAGCCCTGCCTGAGTCACCTCTGGACGTGGCCGGGATGACACAGCTTCCTCAGGCTGCAAAGGCAAGGTGACCAGACGTCCTCCAGGCCAGGCAGACAGTCACGTCTTGCCGGAGGGCAGCCAGCCAGGGCCAGCCTGCAGGCCGCGTGCGGGCTGGGCCGGTGGGGTGGCCGGCAGGGCACGGCAGGACACACCCCCGTCTCAGGGAGCTGGTGCAGCCGGTGGGCGCCCTCCTGGTTCTGGGACCTGCCTCTGCTGGCTCCTTCCGGGGTCGGATGAGTCGACGGGTGCTTGTTTGGCAGACAGGCTCCTGCTGTGGCAGCAGCCGGAGGGGCAGTCGGCCGGGGGTCTGTGAGAGGAGGCCCCCAGCCCCCAGAGCAGAGGCCTCTCGGCATGGTGGTTCCGGCTTTGGGGTTCACTCTCGGCTGCCATGCCCCCCAGACGCCCCCGAGGCCTGGCAACAGAAGGTTCCCTCCGACCCCGTCTCTCGGGCTGAGCACCGCTGGCTTCGGGAGCCTGCCCTGCTCATCACTGGTGCTGGAGACTCGGCTTCTCCCGCCTGGGCTCACAGCCTGGGCGTGCAGACTGTGCAGTCCGGTGAGAATCTGAGACTCTCAAGGCCCCTTTGCTCCTGGCTGATCTAAGCCCAGGGCTGCCCAGGTGGGTCTCGCCCCCGTTCGCCAGTGGCTGCCCTGAAGAACGGGTATCCTGGGCTCCGGCCCCTGGCCTGGCCTGCTGAGGGCTGGAGCGCACAGGGGCCGGCCAGGCTGTCCGTCACCCCGGGAGCCAGCTCTCAGCCACAGCGGGGAGTTGCGAGGAGGAGGGCAGGAAGTGGTCCTGGCCCCGGCTCACCTGCCTGCTGGAAGGGCAGTCCTGCGCTGCCAGACCGGGGTGCCCTGCCCTGCCCCTCAGGGGCTCAGAAGGGGAGGGATGCTCCCGAATTTACCGCAGACCACGTGGACCCCAGGGTTGCCTCTGTCTAGGCCACCGGTCCCCTTCCCTACAGAGGACGTCCTCTTTCGTGTTCAGCTGGACGTCGGAACAGAGTTTCTGGCTTTGGGTTGAAAGCAGCCTCTGAGCGGCAGTTGGCTGGGAGGTGTTCCTGGGAGAGGCTGGCCGTGCGCTGCGCCGCAGGGCAGGAGGCGGGCAGAGCAGCCCCATCCAGTGCCCCAGCCTGGCGCGGGCCGGCTTCGCGGGTGGCGGCACGAGCCGCTGGCCGGGCTGTCGGGAAGGTGTGTGGAGGGTCCAAGCTCCGACGCGGCAGCGCTGGCCCTGGGCGCCCTGCCTGCCCCTGGCCGGTTCCTGCCTCTGGGCTCTGCTGGCCCGCGTGGCTGTGGGGGTCACGAACACCCTTTCAGGCTGGCTCTTCCCAGTCAGCTGTTCTGCAAATTCGCGTTCACACCTGCAAAGCTCTTCTCTGAACCTCTTTCCAAAAGCAAGCTGTTGTTTTCTGAAGCCTGAAGTGATGTAAGGTCGGTTCTGGGGGTGTTTCAGGTGTTTTGGGTAGAGCCAAGTAGCCTGCCACTTGTGTTCCCTTACCGAGCCCACGGAAGGGCTCCGCCGACCCAGAGCCCCCAGGCCCTGAGGGCGTTAGAAGCTGAGCGCTAAGGCGCCCTGCTCTGTGGGGGTCGTGATGATGGGCAAGGCCGGCCGGCATCTGCTTGCCTGGGGTGGGGGTCCTGGTGCAGCCCCTGGGGTGAGCGCCCAGGGTCCGGGTGTTGTCTCTGGGTGTCAAGGGCTGGCCCAGCTGAGGACGTTTGGCACTGGGCCCTTGGTTCCGATCCCCTCGTTTTCCAGAAGAGAAGGCCAAGACCCACAGAGAGGAGAGGGTATCACCCGCGGCTCATCTCAGAGGCTGGGGACCAGCCCCTCGGCTCCGTCTGGGTGGGTGGGGGCCTGAGGACTGAGGGCAGGCCCCGAGGGGACCCCAGCCAGGCTGCTCTCCCTCCTCTCTGCCGAGGCTCCTCGCCCAGGTCCTGGGCCCAGAGGCCAGGCTGTGGACTAGGTGGGCTCAGTGCCAGCAGACATGGGGCCTGGGGTCTGCGGCCAACTTGACCCGGTGGACGGGGTTGCTGAGCCCACGGGGTGCCGGGCCCCAGTCCTGTGTGCTTCCTGGGCTCTGGGTGCCCCAGCCGGCAACGTCACGGTGGGCAGGTCCCCAGGGGAGGCGTCCCTGGGAAGGCGCTGGGGTCTCGGCCATGCTGATGCATCCCTAAGGGTCTGCTTGGTCCAGCGCAGGCCCCCTGCCCTTCCTTTTCCCACCAGGGGTGGGCGGGGCCTCCGCCTGTGGGAATGTGAGCCCAGCTCTGTAAACAGCTGGTGACTCACCGCCCAGCTATGCCCTGGCGTGCTGGGAGCGGGCTGGAATGATAGCGGCCCCTCCTCGCTCGACGTGGAGAAGTAGCCTGTGGGAATGTGAGCCCAGCTCTGTAAACAGCTGGTGACTCACCGCCCAGCTATGCCCTGGCGTGCTGGGAGCGGGCTGGAATGATAGCGGCCCCTCCTCGCTCGACGTGGAGAAGTTTCTCAGGGCCTCTCAGCCACCCGGCCTGCCGGCCCTCCCGGTGGTTTCTCCAGGCCGGGGCTGACTCCCAAGCCGGAGGGAGGGGTGGCCCACGGGGCGCCCTGGGTCCCCAGGGGTCAGGCCGCAGTCAGGCAGCAGCTCTCACCTCCTGTGGGGCCACCTGGGCGGCCGTGTGTCCACCGTGGCGCTTGAGAGGGCCCAGGGGCCCGGTGCCCCCAGGGCTGGGAGAGCAGATAGGCACAGACCAGGGTGCTGAGACTGTCTGGTGCTGAAGGGCGGGCAGGCCGCCAGAGGCGGGGCCCCCATGAGGGTCTCGGGCTGCAGGGGAGCCTGCCCAGCAGGTCCCCCTCACCTTGAGACGCAGCCTGTGCCACGGCCCCGCCTCTGGTCCCAGAACCTCCTTGGGTGTCTCTCTGCTCAGCTCACCTCGTGGTGTTCGGAACCAGAGGGCGGGCCCCAATCCACGGGGGCTGGCGGGCGGCGGGGGCAGCTCCCGCCAGACGGTCGGTGGGCCCCGGAGGCGGCAGCTCCCACTCCCCCGTCCCAGGCTGGCCCCACTCACGCTCTGGCCTCGGGTCATGGCTGTGGGGCAGCCTCAGTGGAGGGGGTGATGTCACCGCTACAGTGCCCTTGGAGGAGGTAGGTCTTCCAGGGAGGGCGGGGCTGCCCCCACCAGTCGTGGGGGCAAGCTCAGCAAGGCTGGAGTTCCCCAAAGGGGGCCTTCCTGTCGGGGGCCAGGTGGTTCCAGGGTGACAGGGTCCTGCCCGGGTGGGTACGTCCCTGGGGCCGGCGCGCTTCTCAGCTGAGGCGTGGCCTCCCGGGAAGGGATTCTCCTGCTGCTCACGTGGACCCCCGGGCGAGGCATCCCGCGTGCTGCCCAGGTGCCGCCGTTCAGCTCAGGGCAAGAGCAGGAAGCAGCCGCAGCTCTTGCCTGGTGCCAGCGCTTGTGGCCGGGGCTCTGCGGGCAGGACGGCCGTTGTGACTGCTGGCCCTGGACAGGGTGTGTCCAGGATGCCCCGAGGGCAGATTCTGGATTGGAGGGAGTAACCTGGGGTCCCCTCTGCCCACAGCAGAGGCTCAGGCCCACCAGGATGCCCTCGCTTTCAGGGTGCTATGACTGGATGGTGCGGACTGGGGAGCGGGGCCTCCCGTTGCCCCTGCAGGGGGCTGTCTCCGCTCTGGTCACTCGTGACAGTGGCCTGTCCCCCCAGCCCCCACCAGAAACTGACCGCACGCGTCTCTTATTTCCAGCTACCATTTCCAGCTGGTTCTGTCCGGGTGACCGTGCCCAGGTTATGACGGCTAATCCCAAGGCGAACAAGGCGTTAAAGGTAAGGGAGGGTGGGCGCAGCCCGTCTCTGCCCCGGGCACTAACCTGGGAGAGGCCCCCTCTGGCCCCAGAAGCCCGGGACTGCCCTGGTGTGTGTGGAGGGAGCCTGTCAGCAGGGTGGGGAGGGGGCTGCGGGTTGGAGGAAGTATCTAAGGGGGCAGGAAAAGTCGGGGCTGGGGCCTCAGGACACGTTGGGGAGGAGGGGTGGGTGCACGAACAAGGCGTTAAAGGTAAGGGAGGGTGGGCGCAGCCCGTCTCTGCCCCGGGCACTAACCTGGGAGAGGCCCCCTCTGGCCCCAGAAGCCCGGGACTGCCCTGGTGTGTGTGGAGGGAGCCTGTCAGCAGGGTGGGGAGGGGGCTTCGGGTTGGAGGAAGTATCTAAGGGAGGCAGGAAAAGTCGGGGCTGGGGCCTCAGGACACGTTGGGGAGGAGGGGTGGGTGCCTGCTGGCCAGGATGTGCTTGTCAGCCCAGCACCCGGATGTGAGCGCACGGTCTCTGATCCCGCAGAGCCCCTAGGGCTGGCTGGAGTCGGTTCTCCGTGTGTGTGTGTGTGTGTGTGTGTGTGTGGCCTGCAGACCTGGCCTTGGGGACACCCCATGGACCGGAGGGGCACGCAGGGTGGGGCAGCTGTCTGCCCAGCAGCCCGCACCAGGCACTGGAGGTCCCCAGAGGGCAGCACAGCTGGGCCGGCCTCGCGGGGTTGGGGTAGCCGGCTCACAGCAGGTCGTAGCCAGTGGCTCCCTCAGGATGCCCCATGCCCTGCGCCGTGTGTGCCCGATGCCCGGTGAGGCCGCAGTGCCCGTTCCGTGCCCAGTGGAGGGCAGCCTGGGGGGCAGAGAGGCCTGGTTCCTCCTGCTGCTCACCGCCTGAATCCTGGGCCCCGGAGCTGACCCCGCGCCGTGGCCCCGCAGGTCAAGGAGGAGGCGGGCGAGAACGCCGCGGCGCTCAGCGACGATGAGCTGGTGTCCATGTCGGTGCGGGAGCTGAACCAGCACCTGCGGGGCCTCACGCGCGAGGAGGTGGTGCGCCTGAAGCAGCGGCGCCGCACGCTCAAGAACCGTGGCTACGCGGCCAGCTGCCGCATCAAGCGCGTGACGCAGAAGGAGGAGCTGGAGCGCCAGCGCGTGGAGCTGCAGCGGGAGGTGGAGAAGCTGGCCCGCGAGAACAGCAGCATGCGGCTCGAGCTGGACGCCCTGCGCTCCAAGTACGAGGCCCTGCAGACCTTCGCCCGCACCGTGGCCCGCGGCCCCGTCACGCCCACCAAAGTGGCCACCACCAGCGTCATCACCATCGTCAAGTCCGCCGAGATGGCCGCCTCCGCCTCCGCGCCCTTCTCGGCCGCCTCCTAGGGCCCACCCGGCCCAGGCGCGCGGCCCGCGGAGAGGGAGCCCCGCGGACTCCTGCGGGCCGGCCGGCGGAAACAGGCGGGGTTCCGCGCCGCCCGCCCTGCACACACGCACGCGCACTGCACGCCCCGCCTGCCGCGGGCTCCCGCCCTCTCCGGGCCGGCTCCGTCCGGGCCCCTCCTAGGCGCTCTGTCCGGCGCCAGCGGGGGCAGGGTGTGGACAGAAGGTCCGCAAGAGGCCCCTGTCCCAGACGTCTTCCACCCCTCCCTCGAGCTGCCCGTCCGCACGCAGCAGCGTGTCCACACCCCGCACAGGCCCCCAGGTGGGCCAGCACCCCTTCAACACGCTGACTGCACCTGGGCGCCCGGGAGGAACCGCCCCCCGTGGGGTCCAAACACTGTGATCCTGCTGCGGCCTCGGCCAGAGGCCCAGACACCCTGAGTGGGTGGAGGAAGGGCTGTGTGCACGTGCAAGCATGTGCAAGGGTCACCGGTGCGTGTGAACATGCGCACGTGTGCCTGCCCTCCTGCGGGGCGCCGCCGTGCTGGCGGCCTCGGGAGCGGCTTGTCACTGTGTCCACGCACACTTTGTGTTACCTCTCCTTGTTGGGCGGCCCAGGGGCGGTCCCCGGCGAGGAGCAGCAGCCACCTGGCCAGGAGAGGGGCGCCCTGGGGGGAGAGGCGGGGGGAGCACGTTCTCCGGGGAGCAGGTGTGAAGCTGGCCTCGGCCGAGGTCTTGCTGGATGAGATGGGAAGCAGGGAGGAGGGTGCGTTGGAAGACGAGGAGTGTTGGTGAAGGAAGGTGAGGATGGGGGCGGGGTGGGCGCTGGGCCGGCTGGCGGCAAGGACCAGCCTCCCGGGGGCACGCGGACGGTCTGTCGGCAGAGGACATGGCACTCGGCCACCTTGGTGCTTAGTCGTTGCCTGGAACCTTCACCTGCTGTTCCTTCTTGGCGCTCGGAGCCACTGATGATCGGGTGGCCTCTGCTGGGTGTCCCTTACCCGAGCGTGGCCAGGCTTGGGCGCCCCTTCCCGCCCTTCCTGGGAAGGTGCGCGGGCGAGAGGTGGGTGGTGGTGGTGGATGGTGAGCTCCAAGCCCCCCGCAGACCAGAAGCTCTGAGCTCTAGCTCCCGGCTCCTTCTCGGCTTGCTCGCCCCCCGGGAGGAGGTGGCGGCGTGCGGGGAGGGCACCGGCACCAAGGGCTGCAGATGGAAAGTGTGCCCCTGTCTAGGGGGAGGCGCAGCCTGGGGGGCATCTGGGTCCCTTCAGAGCCAGGCAGGCATGTGGAGGAGCTGTCGTACCGTAGCCATGGTAGGTAATCCACATTGGATATCAATAAGAGCCATGGGGATATTTAAAAGAGAGAAAAGTATATATATATAAAAATTATATACACATTTTATCGTTCAGACTTTCGTACCTTTCCTTCCTATTTGATACTGTAAATCTATATAGCAGAGCTGACTGGCAGTGTGGGGGCAGGGGCCCCCCTCCCACGCCTGGCCTCTCAAGTCGCCGCCCAGTGCTGCCCACCGGGCCGCCCCCTCTCAGGACCAGGCCTGGGAGACCGTGCCCCCTCCTCCTTTAAGAGCGTTGGCGTTCCATTGTCACAGTCTTAATATATGGGTTTTTATTTAAGAAGACAGCCCGTCCCCCTGCTCCCGGGCAGCAGGGCCCTGCGCGTCAGCTCCACACCCGTCTCCACACCTCCGGCCACTCAGCAGTTTCATTTCAATATTTATTTTTGTGCTGCTTTTATCATGATATAAATTATTGAGAAGAGACCCTATGTCGTGGCCCCGAGGTGCGCAGCCCACCCGGCCGGCCACGCCTAATTTATTGCTGTACATCTCTGCTGTGACGCTTTTGTACCTTTCAATAAAGAGTGTTCTGGTTTCACGTTGTCTCCCCTCATGGCTACCGCCCAGGGACAGCCGTCTGTCCGTCCTTCCCCAGCCTGAGGGGGCTGTCGGCACCACACGTGCCTGCACCGCCGTGACCACGCCCCCCGGGGCTGGGGGAGCCGCTGGGGGTGGGCGGTCCGGGCCGCGTGGGGCGGGGTCAGGCGGACCCCACTGCTCTGCCACGGAGACCCCGTCACGGACGGCCACGTGGCTGTCTTGGCTGGGGCTCCAGTGAGCCCACAGAAGGCGGCAGAGCTGGGCTCTGCCCGGGGTGTAGGGGAAAGTGAGGAGGAGGCGCCCCTGAAAGCCAGTGCGGGGGCCAGCCAGCCTGGGCCTCCTGGGGTGGAGCGCCCGTCCTCAGATGCCGCCCTCTCCATGCCCCACGGGCCCGCCAAGGCTCAGGCGGGGCAGCGCTCGCCTCGGCCTCTGAAGAGAGGCTTGCAGGGGAGCTGTTCATCGGCGTTTCTGACCGATGGCGGCCCTCCCGCCCACTCCCTGCCTGAGCTGACCCAGGCACCTGACAACCCAGGGACTCTGCTTCCGCGCCAGCCGCTCCGCGAGAGTCCACGCCCGGCCTCCGCCGGCTCCTGTGTGCCCCGAGCGCCCTTCCGTGGAGTCAGGTGTGGGGACAGGGGTGTGCAGCTCCCCACTGCTTTCCCTCAGCGAGGCTGGACCCCCGCCCCGGTCTGCTGCTTCTCAGGACCCCCAGAACGGGGCCCGGAAACCAGGGCAGGCAGCAGCTGCGGGCGGGGGCGGGGGAGGCGCGGAGCCTGGGCTCCTCTCCTTGGCTTTGTCAGGTCAGGAGGGCCTGGCCGCAGGCAGACGGGCTGCGGGGCTGGGACTGGGATGAGCCGCCACCCGCTTCCCAGCTCTGTGACCTCAGGCAGGCGGCCCGGCCTCCCTGAGCCTTCGTGAGCTGTGTGTGTGTGTGTGTGTGTGTGTGTGTGTGTGTGTGTGTGTGTGTGTGTGTGTGAGAGAGAGACAAACACAACAGGTGCTCCCCGAACGCCAGACCTGCCCGGGAGCCCCTGCCCCCAGAACCCCACCACCTCGGGGTCTCCAGCGGGAGGCCTGGCCCACGGGCCCTCCGGGTGCACAGCTTTGGGCAACTCTCGCCGCCCGCTGGTCAGTGCGGACAAGGGCCTCCGGGCCGCCGCGCCCCCTGGCTCACCGCGGAGCCTGGGCGTCTGGTGCCTGTCCCATAGCCTCCAGAAAACCTCACTCGTGGGCCGGCCGTCTCTGGGGAGCCCTGGTGCTCCCACACCAGCTGACAGATGAGGGGCCTCCCCGAGCTGGTCTGACAGCCGCAGAGGGCGATAAGGCAGGTGGGGACTTCCCAGGGGGCGGCAGGGAGGAGGCCAGCCTATCTTATCAGGCAGGCAGGGTGGGAGAGGCTGCTGGCCTTGAGCCCCGTGTCCCCAGGCCCAGGGGTGACGCTCTGGCCCAGACACCGCAGGCCGTTCCTGCCTGGCTGAGCCGTTCGCTCTTGGCCTGGTGAGGTGGGGACCAGCGGCTGGGAGGAAAGGCGCGTCGCGGCTGGGTGGTGCCTGGACCTTTCTGCCCACCCAGCCGGGCCACTGCCCCCACCCTGCTCCTTCCCCCAGACACACTGGACTGATTCAGCCTCCCGGGTGGCTGCCACCCCCATCCCCACGTGCTGACCCCCTACGCCTGGGGCCTGCCCTCACTTCCCCCCTCCTGTTCCCCCTCCCAGGTCCCAGGCTCCCCCCACACGCCAGCCCAGCACAGGGAAGGGGGGAGGATGGGGAGGCTGCTCCAGGGACCATTTCCCTCCTTGGCCTCTGGGCTCTGCACACCCGGCCTCCTCAACCCAGCCCAGGCGGGGCAGCACAGGGCCTCCAAGCAGGAGAGTGGGGTTCTGTTCCTCAGGGCCCGCGAGGGGCAGGCCGTCACACCTCAGGTCCAAGCCTGTCGCCCGCCTGCTCGAGCTGTGACCGTGGCTGGTCACCCCACAGTGGATGAGACCCTCCCCGCAGCACCCAGACTTAAGATGGTGGTGTCATCCCTCCGCCGCCCCCTGCAATCCGTCCATCAGAGTGCTGGCCCTGCAGGGACACAGGCCACTGGAGCCGCTGGAAACCCCGGCTGTTTATGTGTGAACACATGCAGCTCACCAGGAGACCCTGTGCCTTCCGCTGGGGGCCCTGCCCACCCCAACCCACAGCCAGCACACCCAGCACCTGGCAGGCCGGCTGACCTGGGGGCTTACACCTCGGCCCCTCCCTACACAGCCCGCCCTGCCTCCCACAGCCCTCGTGGAGCCCTCCCGTGTGGCCCGCAGCTCCCAGCTGCCCAGCGTCCTTCCCCACCGCTGCCACACCCGGGGTCTGTCCACACAGGGAGGCCGCCTGAGCTGCCGACGGGGGAGCCTGGCAGGTCCCTGGGGTCACCAGAGGGGCTGTGGGCCCACTGGGTGAGGGAGCAGCCTCTGGGCACCTGGCAGGGCTACCAGGTGACCCTCTCCACCAGCCGCAGGTGGGTGGGCAGGAGGCTCTCAGGAGAGGCCTGACCTTTGGCAAGATGGTCAGTGGGCAGGGCACCCTGTCCTCTCCCTACAGCTCCTCCGGGGGTATTAGCATTCTCTTTTCCACGTGGCGGCCCTTCCTGCCCCCACCGGGGCCGCCATCCGGGCTGTGGGGGAGCATGCGGGGGGAGGGCGCCCTGCCCTGGCCGGGCAGGGGGCCCTCCTGGGTGGCCTGCTGCGTGTACTTCTGGTAGGTGGGCGAGAAGTTGTGGATGGCGTCCTGCACAATGTCCTGGGGGCTCATGGTCTCCTTGAGGCCGCTGGAGATGCTCTGCATGGGCGCTGAGGGGGCTGCGGGTGGGCGGCGGGTGGGCGGCACGCTCCCGGGCACGCACCACCCCGCCCCTCGTGCTCCCAGCCCCCAGGCCTGGCTTCCTCCCTGCCAGCCTGCGTGCTGCCCAGGGCCGAGGCCTCTCTTCTGCATGTCCAGGTCCTGCCTCAGCCAGCATGGGGTGACTCCAGGACCCCTGGATCTCAGCCCAGCCCTGGACGCTCCCAGCCCAGACCCTCTGCCAGGTTGCCTTGGGTTGGCCCCCACCTTATCTCCACCGTGGGGTGACCCCTTCACCTCCTCACCACTCCAGGCTGACCAGTCCAGGCCAAGGCCCATCCCTACCCACACGGGCCTTTCTCTAGGGGCGCCAGTGCCAGCCAGCCCCCTGACTCTCCTGCCAAGTCTGTCTGAACAGCTGGGAGTGCTGGTGGGGACCCCTCAGGCCCAGGGGGCAGGAACAGTCTTAGCATTGCAGGGACCCGAGGCCCAAACGCCAGGTCCCGCCGTCTCACTCAGCTCACCCCACCCCTGGTCTCCTCCCTGGGACTGTGTGGAGGTGACGCCCTGCTAGGGGGCACGTTCCCTCCTTGGGGCCATCTCCCTGCCCACCAGGGTGAGATGGAGGACAGAGGCATGGCTTGGGGGCCGCCCAGGGCCCCTCAGCACCCCTGCGCTCGAGACGGTCCAGGCGCCCCTCATCCGGGCTGCGGGCCCTGCCCACCTGGCGAGCTCTCTGTCTTCTCCGAGTACACCTGGCAGGTGAAGGCGTAGCGCAGGGCGATGGAAGCAAAAAGCATCTCGATGCAGATGATGAAGTTCTGGTAGCCGGCGGCCACCGTGCCGGCCCCCACCGTGCTCCCGTCGATGACCTGGACCTCAGGGATGACCCCACACCTCTCCAGGATGGCCAGCAGCAGCCCTGGGGAAGGGGGGTGATGGCCGCTCCGTCAGCTGCTCTGGACAGGAGGCTGGATGGGCGCCGACCCCAGCCAAGACCCCCCCTACCCAGCCGAGGCTGTGTGAGCATGGTAGGGGTCTGCAGGGTCTGAGCTCAGTTCAGGGGGGCTGGGCACTGCCAGTGCTGGGTCCTTGGCACAGTGGGCATCAAGAATCCCAAGGGCCTGTCTTGCTGTCCCCCTGGCCCCAGCTGCTCACTGTCCTCTGAGAAGTAGGGGCCGGGAGTGCCCAGGGGCTGGTGGGCGCCAGGCTCCAGCACCCCTCTGGGCATCCTGTCCCCCCACATCAGGCCCCATCTGCTGGGGTCCTCGCTGTCTCCCCTGCTGAGAGGGCCGTCCGCTGACCGGGGCTGGGCCTGAGGCCGCTAGGGACGCGCCCACCCACCCTGCCAGAAAGAGAGGAAGATGACGGCCTTGATGGTGAGGAACTTGAGGACGGGCTCGAAGGGCTGCAGCAGCTCCCTGGTGGCGGAGTAGAAGAGGAATAGGGCGTACAGCGCCAGGCTGACCGACGCGTTGTAGACGAGGGTGACATACAGGTAGGCACTGCGGACGCTGCGGGCCGGGGCGGGAGCCCGTCAGGGCGGCCACAGCCCTGCGCCTGCCCCGCCCCACCCGCTGTGCCACTGGCCTGAGCCCCCAGCCTGGGCACCGCAGAGACTCAGACCTGGGCCCCCCTCCAGGGCTGCACGGGGCACCCAAGGTGGGAGGCCGAGGAGCTGGTGGGGGGGCCAGTCTCTAGACCCTGCCCCCTCCAGACAGGAGACCCACTGCCCCGCCCCCACCTCCGCCATGGGAACAGCCCTGTGCAAGGCTAATGCACGTTGTGTGCGGGCCTTGGTGTGCGTGTGACCGTGTGAGCAGGCACACGTGTGCACACGTGAGCCTTATGTGTGCGGTCCTCTGTGAGAGCGTGTGTCTGCACGTGAGCAGGAGTGCACATGCGTGTGGATGTGAGGAGTGCGCATGCGTGTGGATGTGAGCGGGGTCAGGGCCTCGAGGCCCTGGGGTCCCCAGGGCTCACCTGTGACAAGAGTCTGTTTGCTATAGCTTTGCCCCCGGCCCTTCCCCCTGTGCTGAGCGCTGCCTCCCACTCCAGGCCCCCAGGGTGCCCCCTCCCCACCATGCCCGCATGCCAGCCAGGCCTCACTTGAAGTCCCCGTCGTGGTATTTGCCGAACGCCTGCAGGACGATGGTGATCAAGGCCATGATGGGCTTCACAACGCAGAACTGCAGCGTGGCCTGGGGGTTGGGGAGGGCTGAGGATGGCGGCTGGGGCCACTGGTGAGCAGCCAGCCCGGCGCGCTGGGTTCGCAGGGGCCGGGGGCCTGGCTGGGGGGGCCCAGGAACTCACCTGCTTGCAAAAGCGCAGAAAGCCGATGGAGTAGGTCATGCCACGAAGGCAGCAGGTGCCGTGGAAGCAGCTGGTCCTGGGGTGCAGGCGTCCCTGAGGCGTGTCCCCGGAGGACACCCCCAGGGTGGTCTGGCTGCTCAGCAGGGCGTGGGGGACCCGCGGGCTCTGGGCAGAAGCTTACCGGACGGGCTTTCCGCGGATCTCAGCCATGATGGCGCTCTCGCCCCCCAGGTACTGGAAACAGAGGCTCAGGAAGCTGTAAATGACGAAGGCTGCAAGCAGGGTGTGGGCAGTGAGCCTGGGCCGCCCACGAGGCCCGCTGGCCGCCCAGAGCTCCTGCGCTCCCTTGCCCAGGGACACAGACCCCCTCCTCGTGGGGCTCACAGCCCAGCCCTGGGACGTTCCCCGGGGTGAGGGGGAGGGCACAGCCGTCCCTGTGGCTCTGACTCCCTCACAACCTCTCCCAGGCTCCCGGCCGGCCCAGCTGCAGCCCCACCCCACCTTGGGAGTCTCTTTGGCACCCCTGGTCTGGCCATCCAGCGGGGCCCTTGCTAAGCCAGACTCAGGCTGGCAGGGGCTGTGCAAGCCCCTGGGAGCCCCTCGCTGGCTCCCCGCGCCCTGGAGAGCCGGCGGCACCCACCTTCGTAGCAATCCCGCACGGAGTCGAAGTACACGTGGTGCTGGTGGGCCCCCAGCAGGAGGAGGCTAGCCAGGAGTCGAAGGCGTACACGGGCACGACGAGCAGCAGGCGGAGGATGTAGCGCTGCTCCTGGGGCACCGTGTAGGCGCGCAGGTGCGAGTAGATCTGGGCGGAGAGGGCAGGCCTGGGCTCGCCGCCCACCCCCGCCCCCGCCAGTGGGAGGAGGCAGAGCCAGCCTCCCCGGGCCCTGCCCCGAGCGGACGCTGCCCACCAGGAGCACCCTTTAGTCACGGGCGTGCTCGTTCATTCACTTCAGGGCTGGGCGTGTACGCTGGCCTGCGGAGCAGTGTGGCACGGCGACAGGGGGCATTAGAACAGCTGATGCCTCCGACCCCTCCTCGGGACTTAGCCCACGGAACAGATTTATTCAGAGACAAAGACAGGATTCACGTTCAAGGACATTTGTTGTAGGGACACGGGAGACCAAGCCTGGTGGTGGGCCCGTGACTGCCTCGCAGAGGGCGGCCGTCAGCCCCGGGCACGAGCCTGGGGAGCTGCTCCGAGAAAACGCTACAGGACGGCAAAGCAAGTGGGGCCCAGGTGTGTGCCGGAGCCGGGCAGAGACGAAGGAGAGGACGTCCCCGGACGAAAGGGACAGAGGAGTGGTCCCCGTGATCGCCTGTAACCTTCCCACATCGTCCTTGTTTTCTACGAGGACATGAAAAAGCAGTGAGGGGAAGAAGCACAGGGAGCCAGGCAAACGTAGCTGGCTGTGGCCCCCAGCACCCCTGGGAGGCTTCCTGGAGGAAGCCACGGTGGGGAGGGGCAGGCAGAGGGCAGGCTGAGTGCAGGGTGGCGGGGGCAGGCTGGCATCAGTCAGGCTCCTTATCAGCCACTCCCTCCCCAGCGGTTACAGTGGGAAGGGCACGGCCTGACCAGCGATCAGGAGACAGACTCGGGCCCCTGGACAGGCACTGCCCGCTGCGGGCCTCGGCAAGCCGCTGTCCTCTCAGGCCTCAGTACCCCGTCTGTAAAGTGAGGGTTGAGGTGCTCTCTGTCCTCCTGGGTGGAGAGTGAGGGACTCCCCACCGGGGTG
>SJYC01005438.1:0-10715 GCA_006408675.1 Madoqua kirkii | reverse complement strand
GCATCTTCCTTAAGAGCAGGTGATTGTGATTTGAAACTAAGATCACTTCGGAGGTTCTAGAAATCCAGAGAACCTCCCCACAGGAGGCCCCTGTGGGGACCGCATGTGGGCACGGTGCCCGCACGGCACAGTTTTATTGGAAGGGAGCCAACCTGTGAGCCTCTCCCCTAGCTGGCCCCGAGCCCGCGCGGAGACTGGTCGCAGAGGCTGAGGAGCCGGCTGAGAACGCCGGACGAAGGCTCCCTCCCGGGGCCGCGGTCCACGTTCCTCATGCTCCTAGTCTTCCCCGGGGCCCTCCAAGTGTGCCCTGCCCTGGCCCCTCCCTCACACCCTGTCGGGCACTCAGTGGGCACCAGGCATGGGTATCCACTCACTCTTTACGGACGACAAAGCAGAGGCGCCCGAGGCAGACCTCTCCAGCTTCTGAGCCCAGATGCTTGGCCAGGGCCCAGCCCCATCCCTGCTCCTGGGTGAGTCCTGCTCACATGCACTGGCACAACCTTCTGACCCCAGCCAAACAATCATATCTTCACACTCCCCGACGTCTCCTGTCTCCGGGGCTGAGCCCTGGGTGGGGATCCCCCCAGAACAGCCAGGTGAGGCGTCATCCCAGGGCGCGGAGCCCGCTCACGGGGAGGGGTGGTTGGGAGGAGCAGCCCAGTGAGTGAGAACATTTTCCTGGTTCTCTGGATGCCCAGCGGGCACTTCTAGGGCCAGGCGGGGCAGGGATGTCCCTGAGTCCTGCCGGCGGTGGGGGTGAGAGGACCCAGGTGGGGCGGTGAGGCGCTTGCCAGTCCTGGTGATGGCAGAGAGGCAGGGAGCTGGGGGGCCGGGGGGGTAGCCAGGGCCTCTGTGTCCGCCCGGCTTAGGTGGCATCCGTCCGGGCGTGGAGACACGTGGGAGCTTGGGGCGGCTGGGAACTGCAGCCGTGACGCCACATGGGGAGACCGAGGCCCTTCTGCCGTGTCCTGCCCACTTCCCACGACACAGACAGGAGCAGCCAGGAAGAGGGGCTGCTCGGGGTCCTGGCTCCCCCCAGCCCTGCGTGGGTGTCCCCAGAGGCTGGTGGAGGGGCCGCAGCTGGAGGGTGTCGCGACCGGTGCAAAGGGCCTTGAGAGAGGACGGCGAAGGGCCACCCGCGTGACCGTGCCAGCAGCCGAGTGGATGCTGGCCCCCCCTCCTCCCGCCCCGCGGACGCTCACGAGGACGTCCCGGCACAACCCGCGACGCTCACGAGCTTGGCAAGCGGCTCCCAGCTTTTAATTTGTGGGGAAGCGACCTTTTATATTTCAGATCACATGAAGTTAATTTGCACTCCAAGTTCAAGAGAGCTTCTGAGAAGGTACAAATGTGACTTCTTAACAGCTGCTCCTGTAGGACTCGAGATGGCAGAATGATGAGAAGCGAGGATTCATCTTTAGAGAGAGAAAGAGACGCTCCCTCCCCAGGCCGGCCGGCCGGCAGCCAGCGGGAGAGAGAGGCCTGCGGCAGTGGGGGGGCCAACTGCTCCGCTTGCGCGAGGCCCGCAGCTGTCCCGCTGCTGCTTGAATGCCCCTGAGACGGGGCGCTCACTGTCTCCAGGCAGCGAGTCTGGCGCTGCTCAGCTCGGCTGTGGGCAGGTCCTGCAAGTGTGAGGTCAAACCTGCTTCCACCGATTGCGCTCTGCCCTCAGCAGATGCACAGATGACCTCCCTTCCTCCTCCCGCTGCCCTTCTGGTGTCTGAAAGCGGCCAGCTCACCCTGCCCTCTGCTGACCACCTCCGATTCCTTAACAGCGTGTCCTAAGCTGGCGTCCGGGTCCTGTCCCTGACGACGTTCTGATCCACCCAAGTCCCTACAGTCAGGCACTCAGAACCAAACAGAACGTGCCTTTTTCTGAGCAACCGACTAAGATCCCTGTCACCTTCCTGCCTCGGGACACCGCACATCAGCCCGAGGGCCAAGGGCATGCTGGCCATGACCTTCAAGGCACTGCTGGCCCGCCCAGTCAGCACCCAGGGAGGAACCCCACGGAGCAGTTCCACGCGGATCGGCATGGGGGGTCAGGCAGGGAGGCGGCCGCGGGGGCGGCGGGTCTCATCTGAGGACCAGCTGACCCTGATGGGGGCTGTGGCTTTGGGGTGAGGCCAGCTGTCACGGTGTCTTCCCTGCCGTCCCCCCAGGCCCACCTGGGCCCCTGACGGCTGGCCCCGGGCTGGTCACCTGACTTAAGCCAGACCAATCGGACTGGGAGTCGGGATAGTG
Organism: Madoqua kirkii; assembly: GCA_006408675.1. NCBI lineage: Eukaryota > Metazoa > Chordata > Mammalia > Artiodactyla > Bovidae > Madoqua > Madoqua kirkii. The sequence continues at coordinate 8,471 of SJYC01005438.1, read as the reverse complement.
GGTCAGTCCCCGCAGCTAGCTGTGGGGGAGCTCTCTTCCCACGGGGTCTGGGAAATCTGATCTCTGTCTGCAGAGAGGTGGGGGTGGCCCCCGTGTCACCTGCCCCCCATCCATGCAGACCCAGAAGGTCCCAAGGGAAGGGTTGGCGCTGGGTACCCGGCCCCGGGACTCGGCTCCGGTTCCCACCTGAGTCCCTCCTGCAGCCAGGATTCTCCGATGTCCTCTGCCCCGTGGGAAGATCCAGGCAGCCCCGGGGTGCCAGCCGCTCAGGCCCACGCTCCTTGCTGCCTGGGGGGTGGGGTGGCCAGCAGCCCATTGGCCCAGGCCCCTGGCAGCGGCGTGACTTTGCTCCCTCTGTGATTTGCTCCTGCCACCCTTGGGGACAGTTCCTGGCTTCTGGCTCTGTACCTGCCCAGGTGTGGAGCCCGCCTGCCAGTCGGGGCTGGGCGAGGGCTGGAATCGGGGAGAGCGTCCAGGCCGAGCAGATGCTTTGCTGCTTGGCCGAGAGTGGTTGGGACCAGCCTGGGTCCAGTCTTGCCGGAGCCTCTGGTCTCCCCCTGCAGGACGGGGGACGGTTATGTCCCCCACCTCCCCCCAGGCCAGCTGTGATGGCTCTAGGTAAGACGCCTGGCATGGAGCCAGTCCTGGGGAAGGCTGCCTGCAAGGTGGCGCGCTCATGGGGCAGCAGGGGTGCTGGCTGAGGGCCAGAGTCCTCCTTCCCCTCCAGGTGGGCCTCCCCACTCCCGGCCCCTCCCACCCCCCAGGCCAGCTGTGATGGCTCTAGGTAAGACGCCTGGCATGGAGCCAGTCCTGGGGAAGGCTGCCTGCAAGGTGGCGCGCTCATGGGGCAGCAGGGGTGCTGGCTGAGGGCCAGAGTCCTCCTTCCCCTCCAGGTGGGCCTCCCCGCTCCCGGCCCCTCCCTGCCCGCCCCCCACCCCAGCCTCATAGTCAGTGTGTGTTACAAGCGGAATTATGTCCCCTCCAAACTGTGGAGCCCGGAGTCCCAGCAGCTCAGGCTGTGACTGTGGTGGAGATGGGTCTTTAAAGGGTGAACTAAGGTGAACAGAGGTCACGTGTGTGGCTCCTAATCCAGTCTGACAGGTGTCCTAATAAGGAGATTAGGACACAGACGCGCAGAGGGACGGCCACGTGGGGCCTGGGAGAAGACGGCCATCTGCACATCAAGGAGAGAGGCCTGGGGAGGCGCGGCCCTGCCCGCACCGGCTCTGCGGCTTCCAGAGCTTACGGGAAACAGGCGTCTGCTGCTCCCCCGCCCGGGCGGCATCTGCAGCTGCGCCGGCCCCAGAGCCGTCAGAGGCCTGTCCAGGCGGAAGGAGGGGCCACAGCTGACCCCACTCCTTGATGGGGGAAGGTTCTGGAAGGGCAGGTGGCCCTGGACCGTCATTGCTGGAAGTCCAGTGACGCTCGAGGACATTCCAGGAGGGGTTCAGGCAGGAAGCGCGGGAGTGGCGGGTGGCGAGGGAGCCGACTGCACAGACGCGGCAGGCGGCGGCGTGGAGCGGGCCGGCGGTGAGAGGTGAGGGTTAAGACGGGTAACGAGCGGCGGGGCCAGGGCCCAGCGTGCAGCCCTTGAGAGCACAGCCCTGCGGCCGGCGGCAGGAGGTGCCCGGGACAGCAGGGAGCCTCCCAGCCACCTGGAGACCAGGGCCGCCCAGCGCCCCGGCCCTGCCCCCGGCCCTTTCGTCCCCCACCCACCCCCCTGGGTCTGAGGGCATCAGGATTTGTGGGCCGCGCTGGGCCGCGTCTCAGTGGGTTTTACTTCACTCATTATTCTTTTTAACAGGCTGTTACAGCCTCTCAGAGAGTGTGGGATGGTGTCCTCACAGGGAGAGGCTGGAAGACAGTGACTTAGGCCAAGGCGGGCTCCCGGGCTGCCGGGCGGAGGCCCCGGGGTAAGCAGGGTCTCCCGCGGGCCCACCTCGCGCAGGTGGGCTTGACCAGTCTAAGCCACGCCCCACCTCAGGGCTGCAAACCCAAGACTCTCCCCTTGTTTTTCTGCTTCCTCTTCTCCCCAGCCCCCTTGGATCACCTCCTTTCATTCATTCGCTCACTTATGCACCATGAAAGGTCCCGCTGGTGCCAGAGGACACAGAGATGAACGAGGGGGGAGCATCCCCACTCCCCAGCTACCCAACAGACACAGCGCAGCACCTGCCCGCTCTGCGCCTCTTTATCCTCAGAATCGCGTCCTTTCCAGGGAGTCCAGCTGTTCCAATGGTTAAATACAAAATTACCCTGTGGCCCCGCAATTCCACTCCTTGGTATTTGCCCATGAGAAAGGGAAACACATGTTCACAGAAAAATCTGCGCAAGATGTTCACAGCAGCATATTCACAGCAGCCAAAAGGCAGAAAGAACCCTGGTGTCCATCAGCTGACGCACAGGTGGTGGGACGCGGTCTGTTCACACGGGGGAGTATTATTGTTCACAAGGGGGAATATTATTCAGCAAAAAAAAAGGACAAGTTTCTCATATGTGCTTCTGCCTGGACAAATCTGGAAACAGGATGCTCAGTGGAAAACACTTGTCACACCAGACGCCCCGAGTGTGTGATTCCATTTACGTGAACCTGGTCAGCAGGGCTGGGAGCGGGGGGACGGGGTGGCGGCTGCGGGGTGCAGAGTTGTTTTCTGGGGGGAAGAAAATGTTCTAAAATGGACTGTTCGTGGTGGGTGCAGACTTCCGTGCAGGTACTACAGCCTCCACCTCATGCCCTCCAAGTGGGTGATCTGCCTGTGAGTTATGTCTCAGCAAAGCTGTGGAGCGTCACCATGCCGGTCTTCACAGCGGTGTCCAGGGGATTCACTGTTTTCTGTCAAATGTTTAAAATCGTGCCAGACACAGGCTAAGTGCTCAGCAAATGTGAACTGTTTAACAATCATACGTCCCTTTTAAGTTCTTGAAGCTGTGTGTCCCCGAAAAGCCTGCCCGAACTGGATGGGCAGGGCTCCCTGCACCGGTGCCCGTGCCAGCCCCCGCTGTCCGTGGTGCTCGCCCCTCGGGCTCTCTTTCCTTTTTCGCTTTATTTACTGGTGACGGCGCTGGGTCTCCATTGCTGTGTGCGGGTTTCCTCCAGTTGCGGCGAGCGGGGGCTCCTGCTGGCTGCGAGGCGCGGGGCGCTCACTGCGCGGCTCCAGGGCGGGTAGGCTTCAGGAGTCAGGCGCGCGGGCTTAGCTGCTCCGCAGCTCGTGGAATCTCCCCAGACCAGGGCTTGAACTCACGTCCTGCACTGGCAGGTGGATCCTCGTCCAGCGTGTGCCACTAGGGAAGGCCCCCTGTATTTCTTTCAACATCCGGGCTTCATAGCCAGCTCCTCGGCCTGTGGTTTCAGCGTCGCCTTGCAGGGGCCTGGCGTGGCCTCCTCCCACCTTCCCACTGCCGCTCAGCACCCACACTCTCGCTGTGTGTGGCCTGTTTGGGGGGCCCCTTCTTGCCCTCGCCCACTCTCTGGTCTCAGACCGCAGCGCCCCTTCTCCTCTCACGTGGACGCGGCCAGCAGCTGCCCCAAGTGCACACACATGCTTTGGGCTCTCCCCAGGTTTTGCCTGGTCCCTGAGAGGTAGTTTGGGCAGAAGGTGCCCTCGAGGCGGTGCTGTGTCCCGCTTCTGGGACCCCGACTGGAGGCAGCCTCGAGGAAGCTTGTGGATTTCTGACCCACAGGACAGGCTGGCAAATCCGTGGGGGTGAACATTTGCGGATATCATTAAACTGACAGAATGGCTAATAATTTAGATGATATTAAAACCATCCAACTTTGTCTGAGTAAATTAGAAGAATAAAATGAGATTTATTAAGGGCAAAGCCAGAGCAATCCAGCAAGAGAGAGAAATAGAAAGGCAGGGTTTGGAGCAGTGTTACATGGAGGACCAGGGGTGGTGTCTGGTGAGAAATGACAAGTTAATCACAGTAATGAGCACCCTGACCCTCCCCCGTCTCCCCGGGGGCCCCAGAGCCCAGGGCTTTGGCTGAGCCACCTGCCCAGCTCTGAGGGTAGAGGGTGCAGCCTCTGGGTCTAGACCAGCAGCTACCCAGGGCCCAGGCCTGGAGCTGGGCCTCTCGCAGAACGCTTGTTCCCGGGAGAAGCCAAAGACCCAGCCAGACGAGCAGCCCCTGGGGGCGTTGCATTTACTGAGCACCTACTGCGTGCCAGGCAGGGCTGGAAGACTTTAAAACTGCAGTGTTGAGCGCTCAGGGTGTGCTGGGCGCCTTCCAGACAGTATTCTGTACATGCCACAACAATTCTCCAAGTCAGGTGTTCCCTCCTAGGTAATGGGTGAATAGCCAGGCTCTGAGAGGATCGGCAGCTTGCCCGAGGTCACACAGCACGCAAGGGGCGGGGCTGGATTCGGGGTCCCACCGTCCTCCCAGCTGTCCCGCCAGCAAGCGTGTGAAGCACCCGCTGCACTCTGGGTCCCTCCCCCGGGGGGTGTGGCCCAGGGGAAGAGGAGGCCCGGCCAGAGAGCCGTTTGGGGGTCTCCCATGGGGCTGGTCGTGAGCGGGTGAGAGGGCAGGGCAGGGGAGAAGTCTTGAGCAGTTCCACCTTCTGCTGGACAGCTCATTAATGGCGTGGGGCCCAGGGCCAAGGGGAGGGAGGGCGTCTAAAGAGAGGGGGTCGACCAGCTGTCCCAGGTGCCGCAGCAGCGTTTGTGCCCAGATGGGGCACCTCTGCCCACTCACCCCCACCCCCCATCTCAGGATGAGGGCCCCTGGGAGGAGAGGGGAGCTTGCTGTGAGTGGGCAGCAGGCCGGCAGAACCACCCGAGTTCTGAGCAAGCTCACCGACAGCTCAGGGGGCCCCAAGCTGAGTCTCCCCAGTGTGTCGGTGGCCCACCCTGGCTCCCAGAAGCTCAGGGAGCCCCAAGCTGAGTCTCCCCAGCATGTCGGTGCCCCGCCCTGGCTCCCAGGGTGCAGCCCTGCTCTGCAGGCCTGGTCCCAGCTCACAGACATGGCTCTGGGCTTCCTCACGGATCCCGCACGCTGGGCTGTACTGACTGGTGGTCCAGAGCCGCTGGGCACGTGCGGCCAGCCTGGACAGCCCCGGGTGAGGGATGGCGGGCCTAGGCCCCTCGCACAGCCCTCGTCCTTCCACAGGCCGGCCACGCGGTGAGAGATCACCATCTGTGGGGAGGCTGGGCCAGCAGCGACCTTGTGCCCGTCTGCATTTGTGGAAAGGGAGGCTCAGACCAGGGTGGGAAGCCGTGTGTGTGCGTGGACTCCCGCCAGGGCACGTGGAGGGCTCGCGCGTGGGTTTTCCCCGCACACTTCACGAGGCCCCATCAGACTGGCTGAGGCCGGCCCGGAGAGGCAGTGCTGCTGCTGAGGGACAGCAGAGACCCCCCAGCACCTCAGGATTTGACCAGCCTCCGAGGGTAGGGGTCTGTGTGGAAACAGGCCTGGGCTCCCCCAGGAGCCACAGGGAGCAGCCGTCTGGGGCCCAGCTGTCACCGGCCGGGAGCTGGGGTGGGCTCTGCCGCAGCTCCGGAGCGGCGGGGTGGGGACTGGCCTGAGGCGCTCTGATGATGCCTCTTGTCAGAGCTGGGCCTCCGCTCTCCCCGAGAGAGGATCGGCAGCTTGCCCGAGGTCACACAGCACGCAAGGGGCGGGGCTGGATTCGGGGTCCCACCGTCCTCCCAGCTGTCCCGCCAGCAAGCGTGTGAAGCACCCGCTGCACTCTGGGTCCCTCCCCCGGGGGGTGTGGCCCAGGGGAAGAGGAGGCCCGGCCAGAGAGCCGTTTGGGGGTCTCCCATGGGGCTGGTCGTGGGGGGATCTCGTGGGAGAGGAGCGGGTGAGAGGGCAGGGCAGGGGAGAAGTCTTGAGCAGTTCCACCTTCTGCTGGGCAGCTCATTAATGGCGTGGGGCCCAGGGCCAAGGGGAGGGAGGGCGTCTAAAGAGAGGGGGTCGACCAGCTGTCCCAGGTGCCGCAGCAGCGTTTGTGCCCAGATGGGGCACCTCTGCCCACTCACCCCCACCCCCCGTCTCAGGATGAGGGCCCCTGGGAGGAGAGGGGAGCTTGCTGTGAGTGGGCAGCAGGCCGGCAGAACCACCCGAGTTCTGAGCAAGCTCACCGACAGCTCAGGGGGCCCCAAGCTGAGTCTCCCCAGTGTGTCGGTGGCCCACCCTGGCTCCCAGAAGCTCAGGGAGCCCCAAGCTGAGTCTCCCCAGCATGTCGGTGCCCCGCCCTGGCTCCCAGGGTGCAGCCCTGCTCTGCAGGCCTGGTCCCAGCTCACAGACATGGCTCTGGGCTTCCTCACGGATCCCGCACGCTGGGCTGTACTGACTGGTGGTCCAGAGCCGCTGGGCACGTGCGGCCAGCCTGGACAGCCCCGGGTGAGGGATGGCGGGCCTAGGCCCCTCGCACAGCCCTCGTCCTTCCACAGGCCGGCCACGCGGTGAGAGATCACCATCTGTGGGGAGGCTGGGCCAGCAGCGACCTTGTGCCCGTCTGCATTTGTGGAAAGGGAGGCTCAGACCAGGGTGGGAAGCCGTGTGTGTGCGTGGACTCCCGCCAGGGCACGTGGAGGGCTCGCGCGTGGGTTTTCCCCGCACACTTCACGAGGCCCCATCAGACTGGCTGAGGCCGGCCCGGAGAGGCAGTGCTGCTGCTGAGGGACAGCAGAGACCCCCCAGCACCTCAGGATTTGACCAGCCTCCGAGGGTAGGGGTCTGTGTGGAAACAGGCCTGGGCTCCCCCAGGAGCCACAGGGAGCAGCCGTCTGGGGCCCAGCTGTCACCGGCCGGGAGCTGGGGTGGGCTCTGCCGCAGCTCCGGAGCGGCGGGGTGGGGACTGGCCTGAGGCGCTCTGATGATGCCTCTTGTCAGAGCTGGGCCTCCGCTCTCCCCGTGGAGTCTTTGGCAGCACCACGCCAATTAAGGGTGAGCTGAGTGTATCGTTAGCTTCCGAATCGTCAGGATTCCAATTAGGGGCGTCTTAGATCCGCTCCAGAGGTTCTGCCGCTCGTCCGGGCTGGAGAGGCTGGGCTGGGCGAGGGGCGCTGCACGCACGCTGACAAGCTGTAGTGGGGCTTTGCCAGGCAGGGGCTGGGTCAGGCTACATTGGCACAGAGAGTCCGGTTTCCTGGCTTAGCCCAAGGGCCAGGGCATTGGTTTCCTGACCGGTCAATGCGAGTGTCCTTCTCATGGAGGTGGGGAATGGGCCAGACAGGTTGGACATCCGCTGGGAGACAGTTCAAATGTCCTGTTCCCAGCAGACCTTGCCCTGAGGCCATCCGGTCTACGCTTTCATTGAGACCAGGAGAAGCAGGCTGCTCAAGGCCGCAAGGGGCCCTAGAGGTGGGGCTGACCCAGGCTCTGAGGCGGATCCGAGCCCCTCCGTCATCCCAGCCGAGCGGCCATTTGCTTGGGCCTCTCGCAGGACGACGAGGCCCCGTCTGCTCCCATCAGGGCCCGTTTCCTGTGTCCATCAAGGTTCTCCTTATTATTTTCCCTGCACCGTCTTCGCTGTGGCATGTTGGGTCGAGTTCCCTGACCAGGGATTGAACCCCAGCCTCCTACACTGGAGGCACCAAGTCTTAGCCACTGGACCACCAGGGAAGCCCCTCCACCGGGGTCTTTATTTGAGAAGGCCACGTGCCCATCTGGAGGAGGAGCTTCCCAGGCAGAAGTAGCGAGTGCAAAGGCCCCGGGGTGGATCGGAAACACAGCGCACGTGGCCACTGGACAAGAGGAGCCCCCTGGCCAAGGGGGAAGGGACGTGAGCGGCTGTGGGTGCAGGGGGCTGGGCGAGGGGGGGCGTGGGGTTCGAGGGATGTGAGGAGCTTCTGTGAGGAGCTAAGCTGGGCGTGTGATCTGTGCTCTGAAGGATGGAGCTGCCTGTCTTACCCACTCCTTCCGGGGCCTGAAGTTGGATCTGGAGCCGGAGAGCTTCGGCCTGGGAGTTGGGGGCCAGGCAGGGGAGATGACGGGACCCTGGGTCTCAGGTTCTGGGCTAAGCCACGGCTGAGGAGACGCAAACAGCAGCCCTGTGCCCAGCGGCTGGCGGAGGCCAGGCAGCCACAGGGCACAGAGGGCACCTGTGTGGCCCCCAAGGCCCCCCAGGCCCTGGGTCTCTCCTGCCCATTGTCAGGGAGGGTAGGTGTGAGGCAGCCCAGCTGCCCTCTGAGGCCGCTGAGCCCGCCGTGGCATCAGGCATCTCCTGACCTTGGGAGGATTTGGTGCTGCGTCTGAGCTGGCCGGGTGGGAGAGGGCGGCCCAGCGCTGGGTCAGGCCCCCAGTCCCTGCTCCACACGCCGTTTCAGCAAGGCCCCAGACATGGGCTGCGGCTGAAAGTGCAGCAGTTAAACAGGTCATCAGAATCAGCCGCCAAGATTCAAACTGGAGAGGTTTTCCATTCAGATCTGACTTCTAGCTTTTTTTAAGGAGACATAAACTGAAGGCCAGGTAACTCCGGGCACCGCTCAGACTCTCCAGGTCCCAGCCCCCTCGAGGGAGAA